>JACXGJ010002268.1:0-68117 GCA_016801105.1 Esox niger | reverse complement strand
AGGAGGAGTGGTGGGTGACAGAAGTGTGAGGGTCTTAGGAGGAGTGGGGGAAAAGGGATAGAGATGCTGTTTTGACTGTAGCTTGCAGCTGTGACTATGGAAGAGTGAGGGAGTGAGGGAGCGAGGGAGTGAGGGAGCGAGGGAGCGAGAGAGCGAGAGAGCGAGAGAGTGAGATCATGTGAGAGACTCAGAGGCTACAAGGGATATAGTGATGGAAGGGTGCAAAAACAGAGTGTGCGGTTGACAGCAAGTGAGAAAGAGGGAGAAAGTGAGAGAGAGAGAAGGTGAAAGCACAGAAGCAGTGAAGTGTGCTAATAGGTGAAAGAATTCCGTTGTTTCCGTGGAGGATTTAATGTGATGCCTGGACTATTCCTTCACTGTCAGCACTTGCATCCTGTTATCTGGATTTTACTCCAAAAAGGACATCAATGACCATTGGACCATATACCTCACAATATTTCAGCGCTAAAAGTGGACTTTTAACAAGGGTGGTGATAATGCAGGTGAGATTGTATCTTAGATGATAAGTAAAACCGAAAACCTACCAAGTGCTGAGTTATGGATATCTCCTGCACGCAGTGTGTACAGGATCTTATGTGGAACCAAATGATTAACAGATTCTGAAGCCATATGGTGTGTGGAAGGAGTCTGTGATGCTGTGATTGTGTAGTTGTGATAATTAACTGTCAACACAGATGTATTTGTAATCCAACATATTGACTTCTAGTTTTTTTCAAACATGTCCTTTGCAAAGTGAACCATTCTGATTGAAGGGTCTATGTGTGTACAAGTCTTCAGTCCTTTCTCTCCCACAGTAGACACAGAGAGTCACACATTACAAACACTACAGGAAGGGCTACAACATTGTTAAACACAGTAAAGATCCACACAGCAGTGAAGGAGGGAATTGATGGAATAGCTAGTTAATCAATGGACACGTAAATGAAAGAATGAAGTCCTTTTCACAGCACCCTTTCTGTGCTCTTGACGATGCCCTTCACACATCCCGCTTCAGCAGAACATGTGTTTGTTAAGAGAGAGAAGCTCATAGACAGAGGTAACAGTAGAGAAGGGAAGAGTAGGATGAAGGGGCAAGAGTCCTTTCTGGATCCATATCCAGCTAGGCCATGACAGCAGAGAGAGCTCTGGCTTGAGGAGATGTACAGTAGAGAGATGGCCAGTCCATCATTCCAGATGTGCCTGGCTAGGGGCTAGCACTGAGGGAGCCCTGTGGTAGCCACAAGTCAGGCAGCTATCCCCACATCTCTCACCCTACGAGACAGACACAGCACTTCTCACACAGACACTGACTGGCAACCATCCTTCCCAAAGGTTTTACCACACACGTTTGCCTATAACAAAAATATTTGACTTTGACTGAAGACAGTTATTGGAGAGCAAATGAAAACTTACGTATACAACATTCTTTGTTGAATTATTTAGTCTTCTCCTTTTAGCCCTGGTTGTCCTAAAAATAAATCGGTAAAACTCTTCAATGTGAGGGTAAATATGATGGCAGGGCAAGGTAAATCCAAATAAAGATTTTCTGGTTTCAGATTCAGGGATTGTCTGTGACTGAAAGTCTTATTGATCTTCATGTACTGTCATTAATGCGCAAAGCTTAGTGAAGATCTGTTCAGTTTTATTTGGAATAATAACTGAATTTAGATTTTTATTCATAAAAAATCTGCTGAAATGTTCATGATGTAGAAAAAGTACAACCCTACCATAGCTTCAACAGTTGTTGTTTATAACAATCTTTCATTTTTTGACCACTTTATAGTACTACTTTAATTGTATATTTGAGGACTTTTCTTTGGGCACTGTTGTCTTCAATTCCCCCCACAACATTTTGATAGGATTAAGATCTGGGGTTTAACGTGACCATTTCATAACCCTCCGTTTCCTTATTTTGACCATTCTGTTGCGGCTTTGCAGTGTTTTGGATCATTGTCCTGTTTCCAGATCCATGTTTGGTTCTACTTCAGCTTTTTTGACAGATGTCTTCACATGAATTCTCTGGTAAAATCTGAAATTCACATTAAAAAAACTGAAGCAGGCCCCGATGTCACTCTGGGATTCTTAAAGATTAACCTTTCATAAAATATTATACGTTGTAATTGCATTTGTAAGAGTTGTTTTGTTTTAGCCAATTCATAATGTATTCGTTTTGGTAGTGCATTGTAATGAAACCTAACGTAGCATATACGATATTGAGTGCCATGGATTTACATAAAATAATCTACGTTGCCCCCGGTCACCACGTTGCTACGATCTTGGCATGTTGTGTTACCACACACTCAGATGGTTACGATCAAATCAGTAACGACAGAAGAGAGTCCACAACTCTGATGATGCTCCAACAAAGAAATGTAATGAGATAAAAGGCACCGATTGAGCAGATTCAGAGAGATCAGATTTCTATCATTACCAATATATTTGTCCTGCACCTGATGAGTTGGATGTGCATGTTTCCACCTTTTTAAGATCCATTCAGACCAACTCTCTAATTTTTATGGAAGGCTGGTCCCTCTGAAGTGACTCTGTAATGATTTTGTAATCATTTGCACCTGATTTCGGTGTAATAGTTTCTTATTTTAGCCATGTTAAGTGATGCTAAAGATAGGGATGGTAAAAAAAAAACATTTTCTTGAAAACTATCCCCACGATTATCCTGGGTATACCAGCCACAAGCCTGTGTACAATGGGTGCATTGAGCGTAGAAATTAATTAAAGAGGATTCAAATTCATGTAATCAATGTGATGCCACATTGGCATCACATTGAAAAATAAAGAGCAGCTTTGACCTGAAATTATTTCATGCTGGAAATTCAATGTTAAATCAAGTGGCTAGCGCGCACGCATGCACATACACTCGCTCGCACGCTCGCACGCACGCACGCACGCACGCACGCACGCACCACACACTTGTAAACTTGTACTAACTTGTAAAGTTAGTATTGTTACATTGACTGGAGCAAATAGCATTTTTTGGTTGCTATCTTGAGCTGTCATTGCAGTAGATTATAATCATACAGCAGGGTATTTATAATAAAATGGTGGGTACTTCAGGTCTTTGGTTTCTTTCCAACTCGCAGTCTTGTGATGACTCAAATGTGTGAACGAATTTATTTAACCTTGTGTGTGTTTTCCCCAGTGATTTTCCCCATACACTGCCACTGCCTACTGCATGTTAATTCTGTTCTGTCCACTGGATCTGACCACATCTGTATGTAGTTTAGACTATCTGCTCACAATCTTAGTCTGTATAATTTATATATATAATTTGTTTTTATGAAGCATATACATTATTTTCTTCACCTCTTGGGTAAATTAATTATTGTATTTGTTTTTTATTGTGGTACATTTAGGCTTGTGAACAGTTTTAACTCCGTTGCAGTATGTGTCATTAAATGAAAGCATTAAGTATAGCCGGTTTCCACCTCATTACAACCTGTGGAGTCAAATGCTGCTCTCAGTTCAGCTATTTAGTCATGATGATTACTCCGTAGGCATGTTTCATTATGATCGAGGCCATGTCTGTCTGTCGCTGCTGAATAAATCCATTGTATTGAGCCTGTTTCGCGCAAACTCATAAACATTGCCTGTAGAAAAAGAAAACATGAAATATGAATTCAGTGGTAAAGGATCTGAAATGATATGTATTACCTAAAACATTTGAGGCCTGATGCACCTGCTCATAACATAACACCCATCCTTAAAATAATGTATGTTTATTTGCCAGGGACAGAACACTGTCCCTGGAGAACCTTTGACTTCTGTCACTTGACATTAAGTGGGAGTGACCCTGGAGAACCCTTGACCTCTGTCACTTGAAGTTAAGTGGGAGTGTCCCTGGAGAACCCTTGACCTCTGTCACTTAAAGTGTTGCAGCCTCGGGAATTGCTTGTGGAGCAGCAGTTAGTTATACAATAACTTATTTGTTCAAATGTATCTGAATTTAATGGAGACAAAAGCAAAAATGTGTAAGATGTTTGAAATGTTTGCTTTCCTATTGGGTAATGATAATGAATCATAATTAATAATGAATCATAATGATTAGCTGGACTTCCCACATTAAAAATACATCTATATTATTTTTTTGCTTTCTCCTCACTGCACTCATAAAAAAATATCTGGTTTTGTTGCCATGTTCTATCCAACTGCCTCTTGTTTGCATGATGATGGAAAATCCCATTCATAAAGCATCCAAACGCAAACAGAAGCTTTTGTTCTCCTTCTGATTGCCAACATTTACTGACAGGTGTAGATTATGAAAAACATTTTGTGATCTCTGAAGTCATGGCTGGTGCCACCAGTGACATATGGAATCAAAATGTGCCTTAAGGAATTATTATAAGGAAATATCTGTAAAATAATTTGCATAATAGAATTCTAGTCCCAATGAGGACAAGATGGATGGATAAGAGACACTTAAGCAGCAAGTATGTAAACTTGATCAGTTAAAAATGTGGTGTTATTGATCAGATCATGAAACCTTTGTTAGGTGCAAAAGAAGCTTTGAAATCTTAATTCATTCTATTCTAGCCAAGGGGAACTCGTGTAAATTTTGTCAACTGAAAGAATTACTGGTTTGAATAACACTGAATAAGTGTGGGCACAGCATTCTTGGATTCACCAAGCCAATGTTAAACAATGACAAGCGTTAAAGGGACTCTTTTGTTTGGATTCCATCCTCCACCACACAAAAGGTACCATATGATGTACTGACGATAAAAAAATTGTGAATGCATAAAAAGGTTGTGCTTACGACTACTGAACCAGGAAACAGATAACATGGCCAATATTGTGACAGTGGTCAATTGTAGTGTATTGTTTTGTCCAGTAGTTTGCCTTTGGCATGGTAGATTACTTTGCTTATAATGTTCCTGTTTGTCTCTCCAGGAGTATCTCTAAGCACAGCTCATGGGCTACAGGAGAACAAAGTGCTCCTAGTGGTTCTTGGAGGTGAGAAGAACCACTAGTATGACCGCCCTCCTGGCCAACTGGAGCGTTCCATGGGGCACAGGGGGGATGGTGAGCGTCACGGAGAGCCAACCCAACCTGACGGCAGCATCCCAGGTTGGGCCAAGATCAGGCCAGTCTCTGGCCCCCCTCTGCACCTTCTGTTGCTGTGGCCTGATCAACCGTACACTGGCTGTGGTGTTCATGGTCAGTCTGGCCTTTGCCATAGTGGTGGGCAACGTGGTCACGCTCACTGTCTTCATGCAGACGAGACATGTCCGCACACCGCAGGGATATCTCAAAGGTAAGCCCAACAAACACACCAAGGGTGTTCAATCAATGCCCCGGGCATAGCCAGCTGAAGAAGGTTATCTTTGATTTCACTGAATTGTGAACATTTTCTTTATAGTCAAGCTATCAAAAATAATGGTAGTAGGTGTATTTGAGTAAGCTAGAATTGTTTAATGACGGTGTTGTTTCTTGTCTGAGAAGTCATCAGACTCTGCGGCTTTAGTTTCAGTGGTCAGAGAGATGATTGCAAACGCATTCAAACTGTGGGCCATAATTATGTTGTTTCGTAGAAGCCCTCCTCAAAGACCTCTTTTTGTATAAACCCAAAGGACCCACTTTCTCCCTGTGACGTAACAGGCCACTCAAAAATGTGTTGTTTAAGTAGAACGGCACCACTGATGCAGACGGATGCAGCGTGAGCTCAGTCACACCAGATGCACCATCAATTTAGACTGAAGACAAAGGGAGAGAAGACACCGGAAAGCTGCTCAGTTCGGTTTAGCTTGCATGTTGTGATATTTTCTGCTTCTAGAGTAGCATGTCTTATATGCATGATTTGCTAAAGACAGTCTGCGTTTGTTGTTTGGCAGAAAACTAAATCAGTATGCAAGGCTTAATATGTCCTCAATCCTGTTGGGTCACAATCACAGATTTTTGTTCTGTTCTGCTTCAAACGATGGGAAACAATTATAGAATTTGGAATTAAATTGTCCTGTAAAAGCATGTTTTACAACAAAGATTTGAACTGTACATGGTTGAGCATGAACTGTGAATGTAATTTTGTCTGACATTTCTCTCTGGCAGTCTCACTGGCTATAGCGGACATGATGGTTGGCGTGCTAGTAGTTCCATTCTCTGTCTACACTGAAATTTCTCTGATGGTGACCAGTCCTCCTCCAGTCTGGTACCAAGGCGGCCCTGCGCCTCCTACAGGGGGTCTAGCGGGCCCCTGGCAGCCCTGCATGCTGATTGGTCCAGTGTTCGCCGGATGTACATTTGTCTCCATCAGTACTATTTTCCTGATGACGGTGGAGCGCTGCGTGGCCATCTTACGGCCCCTTCATAAGGACCATCTGGTGACGCGGAGACGCACCATGTTTCTCATCCTTTTCTCCTGGTCAGTCAGCTTCTTCCTGGCCCTCGCCCCCATAATCCTCAGTAACAGCTTTTCTCTGGAGTACAACGAGTGCAGTCGGATGTGTAACTACGTCCCCCTGTTGAACGGAATCACGTTGCCATGTGACGCCAACATCCTCCTACTGTTCCCAGCCTTTGACTTCACGCTGCTGGGCAGTACCCTGGTCGTCAACGTCCTGTCGTTTACCAGAATCCGCCGCTACACCCGCAAACGGAAGCTCATGTCGGAGGGGAGTCAGGGGATCGAGGGAGGCGGCTGTCAACATCGACCCTCGTTCTCGGACATCAAGGCTGCAAAGACGATCAGCATTCTGACGTTTGCCTTCACGGCTTCCTTCACCCCCATCGCAGTGTTTGTCCTTGGCAATGTGGTGGGCTACACCTGGTGCAACTTTTCCTTTGTCGCTTTCTGGATCTTGACTGGGAATAGCTGCTGTAACGTGATTATATACAGCGTAAGGGACAGGCGCTTCAGGAAAGGAGTGACTCTGCTTTTTCAGAAGACTCCCTCACAGCCCCATGGAGAGAAAAGCTAATCAACATGCTCCGCCCCCCACCCCCTCCCCCACTTTTCGAATTCACCGTCAGCCCCACCTAACCAATCAGCCCCACCTAACCAATCAGCCCCACCTTCCCAACCAGCCCGGACCAGTAGTGCCCGTTTCTTTAATTTCTTGATAGAGGGCTTCAGAGTATATTTCACTTCAGGTTCTGAAAACTGGTGATAGGATTAATTTCAGACAGGATATGTGGTATTTTATGTCAAATACACAATATATATATAAATAAACATGACATGACCCCTTTGACCTCTTTTAAACAGCTTCTTACATACCACCTTGTTTCAAGTGACCCTCTTTCATACATACCAGGGTGTAACTGGTGATTTGGAATGGATGATGTTGGATCAGTGAAAAAACTGAAATTATGACAAGGTTATTTACCCCCCAGCAATTTCACATTGAAGAAAAAGCTGGCATTAAAAAGCAGTATTTGTAAATGATTGGATTTTTTGTTTGAAAGGGATATAATTGTGATATACTTATTTTGAAACTGAGGGATATCTACATAACATGTGTTGTATCAAAGATATGTAAGTAAGGTTAATAAGTAAGGTTGTAAATGGTTTCATTTGTGTTGTGATACATACATGTTCATTTCATTTTTGCAATAATACATTGATGATTCTGAATGAATTTGAAAAATAATTCTACATGCAATCAACGGGGGACACATTTTGATGTTGTGTCTAGTATTTGGTCCCATGGATCATGGATGTCAGTGTCAACAAGAAATGTCATGAATGGTACAATAAGAAAACAATTATATGAACTGAAACGGGAATGGGACTATTGATAAATACACTGAAATAGACAGAGATTCAGATGCCTTATCATATTAGTGGGAATGAACCACAAAGACCAAATCATCAGTTGAAGGGCTTCTGCTTAGCGGCTGTAAAGTTAATCAGTGTGAAAGTGGCTACATTCATCTCTGAACAATCCATGGACAATATATGCTATGTGAAAAGGATTGTTATTCAGGGAAATCATGCTGAACATGCTTACAGCACATACACATTGTTGATTGAATAAAAGCTCAGTTAAAACCATAATCCTATCCCTGATATGGTTTCTTTTTTAAGGTTAATTCTGAATATTACGTTTCTGCAAACTCATAAATGTTTTCAGTATATTGATATTAAAATAACACGAGCTAGCGATACAACTTTTGTTGCATAAAGATTATCCCCTCCAAAAAACGGGATAATTTCCAAAAAGTGACCTGGGCTAATCGCTGTTGGTAAATGTTGCAAACAGTACAAAACATGCAATTTCATTGAAGTTTAGTACAATTTGGTTCATGTTTTATGTTACTATAGGTGTGTTGTGGAAACACTGTTCATAACCCAATCAGTACTGCATTATTCATCAGATGATGACCTCAGATTTTATAATAAATGCATAGAAACACTTAATTTGTGAGTTTAATGTGTTCAGACACAACAAAATATATTTCAGGCTTCTGCTCTACAATTCACAGCCTCAGCAGTTATCCAAGCTACACAGTATGCAGGTAGGACCTTTATGTGCATATAAATGGAACATAATTCCCTTCTTATGCACTTTCTTTCTCTGTATTTGGACCAGTAAACTCCTGTTCCAGACAGGCATCTGGGTATTAACAAAATTGAGGTATTTTTATTAACATAAGCTTTATTTAAGCATTGCTATTTACACATTTCTAAATGGCTATTCATTCAAGTTAAGTAAATGACTAATCTGTTACCATAATGGAATGTATATTTAAAAAACAATTGTTTTAGATCTATTTTACCTTTTCATTGCTGGAGATGAATGTGAAACCTGTCATTTAGCAACCTGTCATATTAACAAAATTCACATTTCCACAGTGAAGTTTAGGAAATGACAGCACACTACAAAAATGTGGTTCAGATCATAACATATCTTATGGAATGGGGTGATTTAATGCACTAGATAAACTAGTTGACCAAATACAGTTGTATACACAGTATTAGTTCACATCACAAATTAGAGGACATTTGAGCATTAACACCATAAATAGGTCTAGTGCAAACCCCGAAATCAAGTTCAACACCACTCCACATAATTAATACATCACAAGATTATTTAACCATCAGGTAAGTATGTCCAACAATTTAAGACTTTAACAGTTTAAAAACGGTAATTTAACAGTTTAGAGGATGTAGGTAGAATATTTGTATTGTAATATCAGAACATTTTAATTATATATCCAGAATAAATGTCCATAATATAGCCAGAATACATTTCCATAATATATCCAGAATAAATGTCCATAATATAGCCAGAATACATTTCCATAATATATCCAGAATAAATGTTCATAATACAGCAGTAAAAGTGGAATGATCCCTCTCCTGGCATCATAAAGACTTGCTTCTCTCCTCAAGTCAATTGAGGAACAAAATTCCTTGCCCATTTCTATCTTTGCTCAAATTCTAAGCCGTTCCCTACATTTCTGTTGAATGTGAACAGTGGTCAGCACTGGAAGAGTGGAAATAACAGTGATATTAAGAGAGGAAAAGCCTCAGTGACACAGAGGAGAGTATTAGAGTGATCTGTCTTGACACATGAATGTTTAGGGGCCAAAAGATCATTCTTACAGATGTCGTTCAGAGATAACGAGTTGGTCAAAGACAGCATGCTATGCCTTGGAATGAAAAGTCGGAGGGGATGAAGAAATAAATTAAGGAAAGCAAGGAATGAGAGGCCTGCAGAGATGGTGCAGGAATGGGGATAGGGAATATGTTGAGTGGGTAGGTTGAGTAGTGCCTCTGCATTACAAGTAACAGAGAGGGGTGGAAGTGGTTGACACAATCATCCTCAAAGAAGGAAGAGGAGGAGGAAAGAACTAGAGTTAGGGAGAGAAAATAAAGCTGAAAATTATTTACCAAACTTGGAAATTAGAATGATAGAAGCCGTTTTTGTAGCAGATACGGATGAAGAGAATGTGGAGAGTAGGGAGTGGAGGAAGCACAAATACCCACCAGTCATTCCCATGGTCACAGAGAGGCCATGAAAATGGAGTGGGGGAGGCTGGCGTGATGTAAGAGCAGAGGCTCGCCTGGCAGAGATGTTGTCAAGTATGTTTGTCCTGCAGGCTGGCATGACATAAATGTGACATATAGCTGGTCAGCTGACACAAGCCTCAGGACTGTCAAGAGAACAGTTGTAAGATCCAAATATGCTGTGGTGTGTATTTATTTCCCAATCTCAAAGTGGACCTATAATGTGGGCTGTATCATGAAGCATACACTATGTGTAATGTATGTAGTCAGCTGTTTGATGCCGTTTGCAATATGCCATGTGACAATACTGTTCACTTTCCACTCTGACTATCATCAGCCCATCTCTGGATCATCTAATTATTTTTTGGGAGGCCCGCCTATTTGTTTTGAAAAGCTCTCCTTCATATGGGCAGCATATCCACCCAACCAGCTTAAAAAGCAATTCCTCACTCTCTTGTGGTTTTCTTCTTCAGAAGGTGTGGTTCTCCTTCTTCCTTATGGCCAATAACAAATGGGAAACATTGTATTGGATTTCTATTTCCATTAACTCAAGCTATTGTGTCCAGTAACAAGGTGTGGGAACTCGAACAGTAGATAAACTAACTAGGCAACAAAGCCTTTTCTGAGGCCTCCATAGATCTGAAATTTGATGGCACCATGATGTTGGAACCCCAAAGCCTCTGACAGTGGCTCAAATAGAAGTTCTTACTCCTACATCTGCTGTGCATGGCCAACAAATCGATGCACTCGAAAGGATGGCTGAATATTGATGCATTAGAGAAAGAGACCTGTCCAAATAAAACAACAGGGTACAAATGGCTAAAGCAATTGAGCCGAAAGGCTGTTACGAACATAATAAGTCAAAACTGCTCACGTTTACAGATGACATCACTCTGGATAGTTTCGTCACCAACGGCGATGAGTGCATCTACTAGGTGGAGAGGTCGACCAGCTGGTGGCCTGATGCAGCCAAAATAACTTGGAATTTAACAAGGACGAACATGTGGATGGGGAGATAAAGGGATCAGCTGTTAGTTTGACTGAATCATTCTAGGGATCATCATTCTCCACAATCTCTGGTTGGAGGACAACATCACAACGATCACCAAGGCAAACTTGCAGCCAAAACAACAATCTCCCGGTCAATCCTTGGATTCTGACCCTCCATGACCATCTGGTTTGGATCTGCATCAGTCTGCCTCTGGGTTAAACTGCCACATGTTGTACGGTGTGGGGAACGGCTCGCTGATAAATCAGGTGTTCTATTCAGTAAGTGCCTTTTTTGTCACAGATTGGAGCCACAACAGGTTGTCCTATTTACAGGTGGATAGTAACTGTCTGCAATTGTGAGGTTTTAACATAAATTCAACAGCCATCTCGGTCTGGATACCGTTTCCTGTATGGCGTTGTACTGTTTTGTTTTTGTTATATCTTAGTTCTTTTATTAAAAGCCCTCTGTATCTCCACCCCTGTGTCCTGACTCCTGCCTACAATGTCACCACATTGCATTCTTGCTAAGATCATTTCATAGTTCCATCCCTTCCATTTCCAACAGCTTGCACTTAATATCACCTGAGAATAAATAAGCAAATGGATTTCGTTAAGTATAAAATAAATACATATTATCACAGCAGTATTGTGTATTCCTGGTTTCCATATGTCTGCAGATACATAACTGCTCCTTGGTGTATGATCGCAGTCTGCTTTACAACAGGGCAGATGGTTTTTACCTGAGACCTGTGCTACTCTTACAGACTCCTCTACTCTAATATGAACACAGCCCGGAGCACAACGTGGAAGTAGGTTTTAAACATTGTCACCAGCAAGGGGATTATCCAGGGCACGCTGACAGCTTCATCATCTTTACCTGACGTGTTTTTTTGGCACTGTCGTTTTAAGGAACTAATGAATTATGAATTTTTTCTCTAAGCTCTTAAGGGGAAATATGTGTCATAAGCAATGACCACTTGTGGCCCAAGTCTGTTTTTATCTCTGGCTTGAGTACAGAAACTGAAAATTGCTTAGGAGGATTGAGGGAGCACTCTCAAACAGCACCAAACTGGTCTCTTTGGGGTTTAAAAAGAGTTTGGGATATTCTTTCATGTTAAGTTACAAAATACAAGGAGTTAAAAACTGTAATTTCTACATCAATATATGTTTAACCAGCAACGTCTTTTAGAATCTTTTGTTTAGCTGCTGGCCTAAAATAGTTGGGACAACTTGTCCTACTTTGAATGCCAGTGGTCTGGGATTTTCTCAATTTGAGATCTGTCGGACACAGGACTGATGTACTTCCAGTTGCTTGAAAATGTCTTTGTTACCCCTCCCATCTTCATGAATGTCAATAATCTTTCTTCTGAGGGTCTCAGATAGGACTTTTGTCCTCAGCATGAAGAGTTAGCAAAAACCTATTTGGTTAAGAGTACCCATAACATTATAGTCTACCCTGTGAGACGCAGAGAATGAGATACTAGACTATCCATAGTATTTTAGTCTACCATGTTCTATCCTGTTAGTTTCACGCTCCCTTGAGCTGATAGGAGCTGAAGTCCCATATGGTTTTCTGCATGGCTCTGTAGTGTACAGTCTGTTTTCTTGGGTAATCTGGAGCAGTGGACTTATATAACACCCAAATATCTGCAAGACAATTCTAAATATAGGGATCCAATTCAAATGTTGAGCTAGACTTTCTCTTTTGAGAAAGTCTAGTCTGCCTTTCACCATCTACCCTCTCTCCTCTTGGAAAGGACAAAAAAAGCTGAAAAATTTTGAAAAAAAAGTACGTACCGTGGTGAGACACAAAGCTCAGACCAACACCAAACATTCAACACATTCGCATGGTCAGAAGAGATGATTGTTGATGATGGCCTGTTGTGTTTTCTAGCATGTCAAGAAAATCTGTATTGTTTTTGAAGTCCAGAAAAAGGTAGAACTGGGTTACTCATTTCATTTTTACATGGAGCAGACTATATCTGACAAGCTTGTTTAAAGGCCCCCACATCATGTTTAGACAGCTCAGGTTACAAATTCAAGTTGGAAGCAGGATTACTTTGCTGTCGCAGCCATGTACACCACTTCTCAAATCTGAATGCAAGCGATGGTCGAGTGGTAACTAGTGGCTCCATGGCCCTGAACAGCTCCACAAAAAGGAATAGGGGACAATACCAGCTAAAAAGTAAGATATTTGTTAAGCAGAATGTGTGGATGGCACAGCCCTCACCCCTTACCAAAGGAAGGATCTCCTTTGGCATGCACAACTGTGATCAGGGAAAAGATAGCTGGCAGTATCTACCACTTCAATCAAACGGTATTCCCAGACTCAGTCTCGTATCTAAATAATCTATAATCATGCTGTGAACTGCTTGACCATGTCACAAGTTCCTTGTATCATGTATTGAATGAGGCTCATTCACAATTCCGTATACTTTTCGACTCTGCAATTATTATTAATGCATTCTACCATAGATACTGCAGTCCGTACATATTGCATCTTTGTAAAGAAATGAAAGATATAGCGACATTCGATTATGGTACAGCACAATGATTTCCCTATATCTAGTTGAAATGTTCATCGTATTGCTCTAAGCTGGGGCACAGGGGGTGGCAGCAGGCGGCCGACAGGTCAAATGCTGTTTTGTATTTCGTGTATCTTAAAAGAGGAAGACTGTCCCCTCTTATCTTCTCCCTGTGGTAATAACCCACAATTACCTCTGACCCTGGCTCCAGCTGTGTCACCATGTCAGCCTGACTTATTCCTACACATGGGACAGCAGCAGTAATTCCTGGTGAGAGCACCCAGGTCTATCTAAAAAGGTCAATATGCGAGGATGCCAGGGTAGGAGCAGGGGGACGGGGTTGGACGAACACCCCAAATTTAGAAGCTGGAGAGATTAGATCAAATGGAATCATCGAAGGCAAATCTGCAGCTGCAAGTGTATTTCATTAAGATCTATTCATATATTAAGTTTACTCATTATAAATGTTAATTATAGGCTTTACAGGCTACATGCTTTTTACACTGACACAACTGTTAAGTTAAATTACAACTTTTTCGCTGCTGGTAACTATAGAATTAACACAGGAACTGATTGCAGACCATTCCTCCATACAGAAACTAACCTTCAGAGTCCTTGGTCCTCACTTATGGACAGCAATGCAACTTCTTCACTACCTTTTGGCTCCATCTTTGCCTAGCGTGCCAATAATACTCAAGTGCACTATACAGTGGGGAGAACAAGTATTTGATACACTGCTGATTTTGTAGGTCTTCCTACTTACAGGGCATGTAGAGGTCTGTAATTTTTATCATACATACACTTCAATTATGAGACAAAAATCCAGAAAATCACATTGTATGAATTAATTTGCATTTTATTGCATGACATAAGTATTTGATACATCAGAAGAGCAGAACTTAATATTTGGTACAGAAACCTTACAATTACAGAAATCATACATTTCCTGTAGTTCTTGATCAGGTTTGCATACACTGCAGCAGGGATTTTGGCCCACACCTCCATACATTATGGAGCCACTCCTTAGTTGCCCTGGCTGTGTGTTTCGGGTCCTTGTCATGCTGGAAGATCCAGCCACGACCCATCTTCAATGCTCTTACTGAGGGAAGGAGGCAGTTGGCCAAGATCTCGGCTACCATGGCCCCATCCATCCTCCCCTCAATACGGTGCAGTCGTCCTGTCCCCTTTGCAGAAAAGCATCCCCAAAGAATGATGTTTCCACCTCCATGCTTCACGGTTGGGATGGTGTTCTTGGGGTTGTACTCATCCTTCTTCTTCCTACAAACACAGCGAGTGGAGTTTAGACCAAAAAGCATTTGTTTTCTCATCAGACCACATGACCTTCTCCCCTCCTCTGGATCATCCAGATGGTCATTGTCAAACTCCAGACGGCCTGGACATGCGCTGGCTTGAGCAGGGGGACCTTGCGTGCGCTGCAGCATTTTAATCCATGACGGTGTAGTGTATTACTAATGGTTTTCTTTAAGACTATGGTCCCCGCTCTCTTCAGGTCATTGACCAGGTCCTTCCGTGTAGTTCTGGGCTGATCCAACACCTCTCTCATGATCATTGATGCCCCACGAGGTGAGATCTTGCATGGAGCCCCAGACCGAGGGAGACTGACCGTCATCTTGAACTTCTTCCATTTACTAATAATTGCGCCAACAGTTGTTGCCTTCTCACCAAGCTGCTTGCCTATTGTCCTGTAGCCCATCCCAGCCTTGCCTACAATTTTATCCCTGATGTCCTTACACAGCTCTCTGGTCTTGGCCATTGTGGAGAGGTTCGAGTCTGTTTGATTGAGTGTGTGGATAGGTGTCTTTTATACAGGTAACACGTTCAAACAGTTGCAGTTAATAAAAGTAATGAGTGGAGAACAGGAAGCCTTCTTAAAGAAAAACTAACAGGTCTGTTAGACCCGGAATTCTTACTGGTTGGTAGGTGATCAAATAATTATGTCATGCAATAAAATGCTAATTAATTATTTAAAAATCATACAATGTGATTTTCTGGATTTTGGTAAGATTCCGTCGCTTACGGCTGAAGTGTACCTATGTTAAAACGACAGACCTCTACATGCTTTGTAAGTAGGAAAACCTGCAAAATCAGCAGTGTATCAAATACTTGTTTTCTCCACTGTCTACATTCATGTGACCACATGCTGGTCACACCAACTCTCCCATGAGGACCTGCGGACCCACAGAAACAAAAACAAGGGCCTCTTGCCACACCTGATGATGCACACCAGAAGGCAATCCAACCACGTCAGGGGAAGGACAGAAGGGCCCCAAAGGTGCAGAACTGGGCGATACTGTACTGCTGTTCTGGGTCACTGGTGCACCTGGAAAATAGGAGAGCTGAGGCCACCAATGCAATGACTGCCTGCACCCATACGCTCCTGCTGTCCAGAGTGACGCCACCTCATCAGCACCAATGGCTGGCTTTTATGTTTTTCATTGTTTCACCCATTTCCATTGGGTTTAGGTTTATAAACATCCTTTAGGGCCCCACCACAGAAACCTGTGTCTTTTCCCTGTCACAATATAAGTAGGAAAATTAAAGGTTTGAAGTAAAATTGACAAAAATAGGTACTGTAGCAGGCACTGTACTAGTAATCCTTGGTATAGCATGAGTGAAATGCATTGTGGTACTCACACCTCAATGAACTTATCTTCCTTTCGTTCACTGCTTCTAAGAATAACCTTTTCCAATCGGAATGCTGATAAATTCATTCCACATCAATGGTTTGGCTACTACTGCATTTTTTCTTAGTCTAAATCTTCTAGAACAACTACAAAGTTGCTGGTCATATAATTAGAATATCATCAAAAAGTTGATTTATTTCAGTAATTCCATTTAAAAGGTTAAACTTGCATAATGTATACAGTCATTCCACACAGACTGATATATTTCAAGTGTTCATTCCTTTTAATTTTGATAACTGACAAGTAATGAAAACCCCAAAATCAATTTCTCAGAAAATTTGAATATTACTTAATACAAAAAAATATTTTTAGAAATGTTGGCCAACTGAAAAGTATGAACGTGAAAAGTATGAGCATGTACAGCACTCAATACTTAGTTGGGCCCCTTTTGCCTGAATTACTGCAGCAATGCAGCGTGGCATGGAGTCGATCAGTCTGTGGCACTGCTCAGGTGTTATGAGAGCCCAGGTTGCTCTGATAGTGGCCTTCAGCTCTTCTGCATTGTTGGGTCTGGCGTATCGCATCTTCCTCTTCACAATACCCCATAGATTTTCTATAGGGTTAAGGTCAGGCGAGTTTGCTGGCCAATTAAGAACAGGGATACCATGGTCTTTAATCCAGGTACTGGTAGCTTTGACACTGTGTGCAGGTGCCAAGTCCTGTTGGAAAATGAAATGTGCATCTCCATAGTTGTTCAGCAGCAAAAGGCATGAAGTCCTCTAAAACTTCCTGGTAGATGGCTGCGTTGACCTTGGACCTCAGAAAACACAGTGGACCAACACCAGCAGATGACATGGCAACCCAAACCATCACTGACTGTGGAAACTTTTCTGTAGAACCATTTCTTGCTGGTTCTTGAAGCACTGAGTCCAGCTGCAGTCCACTCTTTGTGAATCTCCCCCACATTTTTGAATGGGTTTTGTCTCACAATCCTCTCCAGGGTGTGGCAATCTCTATTGCTTGTACACTTTTTTCTACCACATCTTTTCCTTCCCATCGCCTCTCTATTAATGTGCTTGGACACAGAGCTCTGTGAACAGCCATCCTCTTTAGCAATGACCTTTTGTGTTTTGCCCTCCTTGTGCAATGTGTCAATGGTCGTCTTTTGGACAGCTGTCAAGTCAGCAGTCTTCCCCATGATTGTGTAGCCAACAGAACAAGACTGAGACCTTTGAAAGGCCTTTTTAGATGTTTTTAGTTAATTAGCTATTAGAGTGTGGCACCAGGTGTCTTCAATATTGAACCTTTTCACAATATTCTAATTTTCTGAGATACTGAAGTTGTCAGTTATAATCATCAAAATTAAAAGGAATTATCACTTGAAATATATCAGTTTGTGTGGAAGGACTGTATACATTATGCAAGTTACACTTTTTGAATGGAATTACTGAAATAAATCAACTTTTTGATGATATTCAAATTCTATGACCAGCACCTGTATAAGATCCTCTTAGTGTTCAATGTTTTTCTTAACTTAGGTAAACACACTGGAGTCCCAAAAGTGTGCCTGTAAATGCACTACAGATTGTCTATTGACTATTACAATTTACGACTATAACTATCCAAAACAATTTAACAATTTAATCTACTAACCCTAACCTATATCCTAACCGTTATTCAAAGCCTACCCTTAACTCTTACCCTAAACCTGAGCTTACCATGCAGTTGTATAACCAATAAAGTTTGTTGATAGTAATACTATCCATCTGTAGATGATCTATAAAACATCTACAGATGGAAATTGGGACTCTCAAAAATAAAGTGTAACAGACATTACAAATTGGATATCCAATGAACATCTATAAATGATAAAAAGTACCTATTTTTGGCCTGGACTTGGAAAGAAGAGACCAGAAGATAGAGGAATCATTAAAAAATTAGACCAACAATTTGAATATTATGGCTACACAGGCAGTGGAATTTGCCTGCAGCAAGTAGTGTACATATGGGGCTATGTGACGCAGTCTTTGCTCAGGGGAAAGTCAGTCGGGAACAAAAAAATCAACTCCCTTTTCCTTTTTTTACATGTTATTTTGCATGGTCCAGGAAAAGAGAGCAGCTGGTTGGGTAAACATGTTTTGTTTACATGTTTGCATGCAGAGCTAAGAACCTTGTGTACTGGAATTCACTTTGGTCGACTCATCCTAGTGTATTTTCTTTGAATGAATGACTCAAAATTCATTAAAGCCAATTTTCTAGAGGCATCCAGGTATTTTGGGGGCAGCTGTCAAAGCACATCTTCACCCAGCTGATGCCTCACAAGGAGCTCTCACACCACCTGAGAGCAGAAGGTACCATGAACCCTATGCGGCCCACTGACAGCAGACAACACAGCACATGATAACTTTAGATCTTTCACTTCAAAGTCAGAACATTTCCTAGACAAATTTTTACCACATTTTGTGGTAGACTTTCACCTACGGTAATTTGTAACTTCATTCACAGGTGATTTTTTTTTTAACAAATAACAATTACAAAGTGCAAAAGTGCAATCAGACATAACATTATGACCACCAGCCAAATATTATTTAGGTTCCCCTTTGCCACCAAAACAGCCCTGATCCGTCGAAGGCATGGACCCCACTAAATTTCTGAAGGTGTGCTGTGGTATCCGACATTAGCAGATCCTGTAGTCCTGTTGGACGCGAGGTGGGGCCCGTACCTGTTAGTCACGCACATCACACAGTCGCATGATTGGATTGAGATCTGGGGAATTTAGAGGCCAAGGCAACACCTTGAACCTGTTGTGTACCTCAAACCATTCCTGAACCATTTTTGCTTTTTGGCAAGGCACATTTCCCTGCTAAGAGGCAAATGCCGTCAGGGAATACCGTCACCATGAAAGGGTGCACATGGTCTGCAACAACGCTCAGGTAGCTGGTATATGCCAAAGTAAAAATAAAATCCACGAAAACCATGAATGGCACGACCCAAGGTGTCCCAGCAGAACATTGCCCCAAGCATCACACTGCCTCTGCCGGCTTGCCTTTTTCCCATAGTGCATCCTGGTGGCATGTGTTCTCCAAGTAAGCAACACACACGCCCCCAGCTATCCATGTGATGTAAAAAGGAACGAGATTCATCAAACACAGCCACAGTCTTCCATCGCTTCGTGGTCCAGTTCTGATGCTCACGTGCCCATTGTAGGTTTCGGCATGGGACAGGGGTCAGCATGGGCACCCTGACTGGTCTGTGTCTACGCAGCCCCATATGCAACAAACTGTGATGCACTGTGTGTTCTGAAACCTTTCTATCAGTACCAGCATAGGGAGTTGTTATGAAGCTGGGCTGTAGATACATGACACAATGGACATGAAGAATGTGGGGAACTGAGGGAACTAAAAAAAGCATACTCTGTCCTTAACCCTGAGTCTCAACGTATAACTCAACGAGGAAAGTAGTGGTAAAAGGACATTCTGACACACAGACAAACAATACAACAGAGTACACTGTCAGACACTGTTAGCCAGGGGGTGTTGACAAACCTCCACAGAAGGAGAGCTACAGGGCCATAAAGGGCTTATACAAGGCCTTAGGGGCCACAAAGTGCAATGTCTAAAATAACTCAACGGCTGGATGTTGGCAGGAGAAAAAAGTACTCTAAACAACTATGACACTGTAAATGACATGACAGCAAATTAATGAGTTATGAAATTCTCAATAAGAGCAAACAAGATTTTTTACAATCAATGATAAATATTCCTGTTCGACCCCGAAACTTGAACTTGGAGTGTGGGATATGAAAAGATGATATGTACAGGCAAAGACTTAAGAACTGAAACTGACATTCATTCTCTCCTCAGGTAAAGGCTATGGGTCATATTTCTCAAACATCTAAACTAGTGTACATATGAGACACGCAAAACATTTTGTACACCTTTGACATTCCACTCATAACAAAACACCTTACACAGTATTCAACACAGCAGGAAAAGGAGGAAAACCATCAATGTAACCTCTTGGACTTGGCTCTGTTTTTCACTTCTGAAGCTTATACATCTCACTGGTAAGGCTATACAGCTGGGAGTTTTACCATAAAAAGCCTACTGACTTTTAAAGCCATATAAAGTCTTGAGGTATGGTCGGTAATTGTGCTACTGCCCTTTCTTAAAATGCCAAATATAGCCCCCAAGCTATCACCTTAATATTGTCAAAATGTAAAATGGTAATTGACCAGGCTTCGTTAAATATATAACTAGAAAACAGCTCACATTTCAGAAAGTTCTATGTAAACAATTTCAAATACAACAGATGCATATAAATAGCAGCACACAGTGTAGTTATATTACTATAACTAAACAGATATTATTTTACATGACAATGTGACTGCTAGAGTCTAAATATTAAGTGCTTTGATGTCATATAGGCTTCATGCTTATGGTTACACTGACCAATAACCAACAAATCCAGTGACAAACTATGAATGTGGCAGGTTCCCAAACAGTCATTCCTGGCATTTTTTGTGCAGATTTCATTCAGATATCATTAAATGGCCATGGACAAGTATGGACAGACGTTGTTGGATGACTGTACAAAGGATGTTGACAAAGGCATGTGTCTATTGTAGTCAGTCTAACCTATAGAGCTGACTAGAACGGATCCGGTTGAAGACTATCATCATCCCTGTTGACTCTGCTGTTAAAGTCTTTCATCAACACGCCTATGGTCAGCTCCCACTGCATCGGACACGCTCGCAAATCCTTGCTCACTGTAAAACATGTTGATGATAAGAAAACAAAAACACAAGCATTCTGAACACATTAAACCACTAGTTACACAAACATAATAATGCACACTCACTTCAAAAGCTGTTCTAGTTCTCTTTTGATTTTGGTGACAACTGGTGGCCCCTGATAGGTTAAAGCAGTGTACAGCTGGACCAATGACGCTCCAGCACGAATCTTGTCAAGGGCATCTTGTCCATTGGCCACACCCCCAACTCCAACAATTGGCACCTTACCTTCAATGAAGAAGACAAAGGTGAATAACAAAACTGGGTGAAAAAAAACCTATACACCCCACCTGCCAAAACAATCCATAAGCACATCTTTTTCATCTGTGGGGTAAGAAATGCAAGCAAATTTTTCCTGGAAATTATTCCAATGGTGTCTGTTCAGAGCTGTCTGTTTTCAGCAGTTGTGTCTTGGCCACAGAAGGTGTTCAAAAAGATGGAGACATGTGTCGTACGTTCGCTGGGGTACTTCATGTTACATGATTCATCTTTTTCAGTTGAGATGAAAAAAATTGAGCATCAATAAGAGTTCTGAATTAAAAATTGAAGACCAACATGTGGAATTTCTTGAAGAATGTATATAGGCATTTCATTTTAGTGATATTAGATTTTTAGGCACAATGGCAATGAAACCCAAAATGCATGTATAGTTGCATGCTTTAAAAGTTTAAGTCCTGCATTCATTCTGGCATCAGTAGCAGTCAGAGCCTGTAGAAGTGACGTGATCAGGGTTGTAGCGGTTTTATCTCCCTGAGGACTTCTGCCTCCCCAAGGACAATACATCTTTAACAGACTTGACATCCCTTGCGACCGGATTGCTCCTCTAACATACAACTCTGAAGTAAATTGATTCTTCATCTTGTTGCACTTCAGTTGCCAGTTATAGTTTAGCCACCACACCCGCGACACGTGACGAAATAGTGATTTCAGGACGGTTCTCATTTATGCTTGACCAAATCATGAATCTTTTGTTTCGGACGGTTGCACTGATACAGCCAATAAAAATACAAATATTGTCCATCCCCATTTGCCCCCCTCGTATTTCTTCCAGATGCTACCCATTCCATGGTCCAAACCCTCTAATGCAGAGTCCCCTGCCTGTGCAACCCATCTGGAATTACTGGTCCCCAAGAGCATATGGAACGGTCTATCTGCTGTCAACAAGGCAGAGTTCTCAGCCAGTGCTGAACTCCAGTCCCTTGACTTTTTGGCCCTGTCAGAGACAGCCTACTCCAGAGAATACTTCTACTCCAGTTGCTGTCACTTCTTGGGAACTGCGTGTTCTCCCATAGTCGGAGAGGATCTGGTCGTCGTGCTGATAACACAGAGCTACTCATTTCTCCAAAGTGGAGGTTCTCTCATCCGCCTTGCTCACCTGTCATCACTTGTCCACTAAAGCTCCGCTCTTCTTTTGTGTCATCCACCAGGAGGCCTTGGAGAGTTCCTCACTGGGCTTGGCACCACACTCAGAGTGCTGGCTGACATCAGCCTCTCTACATCTGCCTTTGATCACTTTCTTTCTGCCATTTTCCTCTTTTGACCTCACAGTTCAGGGCCCCCCCTTCCTCCTCCCCCCCAGGAACGCATGTGCTGATCCACGCACGTGTCACACTTGCCCTGCTATTAACGCAAAACCAGACGGCGCAAGGGAACATAAATAGACCAGAATCACAGTTCTGCTTGTTAGAAGAGAGGCTGTCGCAAATTGAACTCAGATAAGAGGGGTGGGAGCACTGGGAATGCAACATCACTAGAATACAAGGCAAGAGCTACAACAACAATAAGGCTGAATAAACACCAGTTCACAAATAAATAGAAACTTGGACAATGTTCACCCGTAATGATCCTTCATTGATCCAACCAACCTTTGGTCAAGACGTACATCTCCCTCACAATGTCTGTGGAGAGGTTTTTGAGGGGCTGGCCGCTTAACCCTCCCTCCTCTTTACTCTGGGGGTCCTGTAGGGTGGCTGGCCTGGATACTGTGGTGTTGGATACAATCAGCCCATCCACACCAAGCTGAAACACAAACCCTTAGTTTACAATATACTGGAAAAATCCAATTATCCTAACTACATTGGTGACAGCCTACTTTATCTGTTTAAAATTGGACGCACCATTTCAACAGGGTTAGTTAAGCAGCCTAACAGATGTGGGGCTACAGCTCACTACCAGAATGTTTGAAACAGATTAATAATATATATACCACTGTTAATATACTCGCTGCGCTTTATCGGTCTCGGCTTGAAAGTACCATACATGGTATTTGCCCTGAATGTAGAACACAGGTGAATTACCACAACTTTATGCTTTAAAACATCTTTCTCTACTCCACTCCATAACATACAGTGTAGCAGAGACTCACTTCACTTCTTACTTTCTGTTTTGTCAAAATATTTGAAGTAGCTGTAAATACGAAATTTTGGTAATTGAAATTCAAGCTATTAACATATTCCATTCACATTTAGAAATGCTTCATACACAAAACAAAATCATAATAAAAACACCATCCCCATGTTGACAATCCAACCCCCAGGTAACTAATGCTGTGCAAAACTCCTTTCTACAAGAAAGTGATTGTTTTGCAATATACTCAGTATTGCGATTTCGTTTTTGAAAAAGCAGCCAAGAAGAATAAGCGAGCTGAGTCGAAGCCAAAATATCACAAATCAGACAATTTCAGCAGCCCTTGAAGGGTGGTTACCATAGCGACAGAGACATCAGCACTTGGGTCTGTGGGAAGATGTTGTCCACAGCCATTAACTAGCTCTGTACTGTTAGGAATAGGACAGCTTGACCAGCAGTTTAACTCCTATTGATACTAAAAACCCACCACTCCTCTGAACAGACCTACGTAAAATACCCCCCTGAGAATGAATGTTTCAATTCTTCATTCCAGTAGGCCACATTAAAGCCATTGCTGCATGTGGGTCAAGTAGTACAGCCATTAAACGCAATGTCACAAATACTTTGAAAACATTGATGGTGGATTTCTCCTGTGCTATGAATCACAATCACAATTTTATTTTATTTTTTGCCCATGAGTGAATCTAGATTCCTACACTAGCTCTTATTTAGCTGTTACTTACATTCCCCAACATAAAACCAATGTCATCTGAAAACCATTTATTTGGAGTGTCAGTGCTTTATAATGAACCATCAAATAGATGTGACAAAACAGGTCAGTTTAGCCAATCAGAAAACAGTGCACTTGCATGTTTTTGTGCTAGGCAACAGGCAGATAGTCAGCATGCCATTTTGCTGCATTGTGCTGATTGATATCTTTTTGGAGTCAGAGTGTGTACTCTGAAAAAACTATTAAAAAAAACAGGCAAATTTTAATCACGTCATTGTATAAAGAATCCTGCTACCACAGGCAAGACATCCAACAGACTAATTAACAAATTACTTTGCATCATTAACAACTAATACTTAATCTATTTACCAATTTAACCCCCCTCAGGCTACATTGAACATAACTAGTCATTCTGAATGGTTTATAACCCAAATATATTTCTGATAATTTTTTACTTAAACATGTTTAAATTTAACCACACTTTGAGCCTTATAGCTTCCTATGTTTTATTAGTTTTATTATTTATCTTTTCTTATTCTACGCTTTATTTTTATGCTGTATTTTATATTTATCTTTTTGACACATTTTCTTGTTATATGTATATTCTACTATCTTTTACCAATTGTAAAGGAAGTTCTAGTGCTATGAGAGGAATAACCTCTGTGTAAATGTTACAATCTGCTGATGATGGATAATGCAAGTTCTTGTGGTGCGGTTTAGAAATCGATGTGGGGTATTTTCTTACAAAAGGACTGACAAGTTTATCCAAGCGCTGGAGCACGAGACGCCGGGGTGATACATTAAACAGTTATGGTAACTGTAATTTAAAATGCATGCACAGACATGATTAATGGCCCCCTGGTGAGAACCAAGTAAGACATTGATGCAATGATAATCTCACATAGGGACTGACGGGTTCATCCTAGTATTGGAATGCGAGGATTGAGATACCGGGGTGGTGAAGTTCATGCTGTCCCCCTGGAGACAGCTGAGCTAGAGAAATGTAACAATCTGACTATTTTAATTCCATTGCATTTTGTATTTGCAATTTCACTGCGAAGCACATAGAATGCATGTATGAATTGTGCTATATAAATAAACTTGCTTGCTTGCTTGGCAGTGTTTTTATCTGAAACCCAAGTCTATAAAAAGCGGTTCTAAAACACAACACAAAAAATGTGTTCCCTCCCCTTTTTGAGGCTGTTTTATCCATACAGGGGCACGAGGCTCATGGAGCATGTCACAGATGGGACCACGTTGACCTCTATAACTGACCAACTGACCTCCGTGACCACATCGGCAATGTCCTGCTTATCCTGGGAGGTGAGGTCAGGTGCAATTTTCACCAGTACAGGTGGCCGGCGTCCCTCCTGCAGGGCATCACGCTCCCTCAGCACCTGGATGGGAGGGGAGGCGAAGACACACACGGACCAAACATTCAGACACCTTAGCAGACACATCCCAGTCTCACAAATCAAAGGAACTGGCACCGCCCATTATGAAAGTCCAATCAAGGGAAATACACTTGTGTAAACGAGCTATGGATTTTCACTCCAAACAGTGCTGCGGCAATCAATATTAAAACACATGACTCGCTACGCAATTGAAACCAGAACGGAACATAGCAACAGCACTACAGGAATGGTTGAAAGGAGGTGTTCCCGGAAGAAACAATCACACATACACTAGAAACACTCAATTGCTCTTTAAAAATCCAATCTTGCTAACTTCTTTAGTTGTATAAAAAATTAGGAATAAATAAAATGTACTCCATTCTAACCAAGCCAGCCACTGACCTTGTCCAGCAGTTGACGCAGATCCTCTTTCCCCTGCAGGTCCCTGAGGCCTGGGGTGTTGGGACTGCTCACGTTGACCACCAGGTAATCAGCCAGCGGGCCCAGCATCCTCACCCCTTCCAGGAAGTCTGCCACGGCATCCTGTGAAAGCTTGTTCTTTCCCAGGTTAATGCCCAGGGGCAGGCCAGCTGAAAACACAGACCCAGACAGCAGGATATGTAAGTCCCTAGGAGAGGTCACAGAATGTCACATAAGCGGGGACCGCTTTGATACACACGCTCCCTTTTACTGAAACAAATATTTAAGGCAACTTGAAACTTCATAAGGCCAGGTTTTAGAAACAACGGTGAAAAGGTTTTCACCACGAGCAGCCTATTTCAGTGACTTTATTTCCCCCCTCTGGTGACAAGGCAGTTTAGTCAATTGTAACCATTCACTACCTGCTGTGCCAAAAACTGTGATTCATACCATGACCATTGCCCAATGGTAGATGAATTTCCAGATAGAATTGGCAGCCCATAAGTGTTGTGTAGTTGGTAGCTAACTCTGTCAAGCCTCTCTGTCAATCTTACAAATGTAGACATGGAAGGGCGTCCCGCACCTTGAGTCAGCCCAACTTGGGCAATTTCTCTTGCCCTTAGTCTCTCCTGTGCTGCTGAAAGACCACAGCTGTTGAATCCATATCTGAAACACAAAGTATTAACAAGGACCTGATGTTCATGTAATAAACTAAAATATATCTGTGCCATTAATACAACATGTATCTTTCTCCCCAGCATTTTAGGATCCATTTTCTTCTAATGCCATTATGTGTCAATCACTACTTGTCAAGCATGCTTATTTAATGACAATGTGAATCCCAGTTACATTGTTTTGGCCATGTACATTCAGTGAGTTGAGTAAACTGTAAACCAGCATATAAAATGAAGCCTTAACTGTCATGCTCTTCTAATGAACTCACTCATCTTGACTTACACCTTAGAATAAGCCGTTTGAGGAACAGCTAAATAAGCATAAAAGATTGTGACAACATAATAACATCCTGTTGTTAAGCCTGTCAAAAGAGTTAGCTCAGGTCTTAATAATAACGCTTATATATGTTCTGCAATTCCAAACTCCAAACATCAAAATACAAGAACTAGTTTTACGAACAGCCCAATGTTTGTTTTTGTCTTATGAGTCCGCACATTTTGTCATGGAAAACATAAAAGCTTTTCCCAAAAACAAATAATCAGGCTACATTGAACAAAGAGATGACAGAAAGTCTAGTCGCTTTGATAATGCTAAGAACGGGCAAGAGACTGCAATGAAAGGGATACAAACTCGACCCCTGAAAACAGGATTTTTCCGGTTTCTTTCAATGCTGTGACAGTGACTGAGTAAACAGAGTAATGTCCTAATATTCCCACTCCTGAAAATAGTCTACGCAAAATAAAACAATGTTGAGTCTCATCTAATTTATGCAGACTAAACGTCATTTGATAACTACTGTACATGATAGTCAAAAAAACACTGGCACACCCACTAAGCCAACAATGCTGTTGTGCTATGGCAGAGAAACCCCTGACATTCTAGTGTTACTGTCATTCTGTGTAGAATTTGCAATTCAAAACACTCCAAAAAATTATCACACAACCCTGGAAAAATTTGATGGTTCTGAAATGTGGTTGAAATTGCGGTTTGCTCTTGAATGTTTAGACCATATCAAGCAGGTCTAGTAATTATTTCTGACTGCCTTAACATACTGGAAAAGGACTGACTTTTGATGTGATCAGCTTTACCTTGAACTGAGGACAAACTCCGAAAACCAACAGGCTCCTTCAATTACGCCAAGCACTCCGCTCTAACAACTCATGAATATGTAGGACTCACGCAAGTAATTTCACAGAACTTTTATTAAAGCAACTACAAGGAGGTGGCAGTGTAACATGCTGATAACATCCAGTTGGCTCTATAATTTAAGTGTGAATAATCTGTGCTACAACAAAAACAAAAGGAAAATGTTTGTAACCGGTTAATGAAAGGCATATTCCGTTTGAACTGAGCAGAGGATGTAAATGTAACTTGCTCTCCGACAAATTGAAAAGCTTTCATATAAAATGGATTACAATGAAATGTGGAAACATACAGTGCTGCCAGTTTTTCCCTTTTGGCGTTATACTCCAAAATGTGGGATTAGAGATCAAACAGGGGTTCAGTACACAGTTTATTTGTGTACCTACTGCTTTCAACATATACAAATAACAGCAATACTTAGTGACAATAGTCCCTTAATGCAGGGACAGATTAATATATCCAAATAAAGCACTGCAGTATTTGGTCACATATCCTTGGCCTACAGTGCCAAGCCACCAGTGCTTGCCTTCTTTTTTGTTGGGTGAGCCAATGGTTTTGTGTTTTTTTTCCTGATCTTTCACCCTCATAATAGCTTTCTAGACATTTGTTTTCATCATGTCAGCAGACACCAAGCCAACATGAAATGCAAAATCAGACACGCTGCTCCTTTATGTCTGTATTCAACTCTGATGACTTCACACATGATATGTTATATTGTTATATAGTATATCATTGTAAACCATACCTGTTAATAACTGCTTGGTCAGAGGTCAGTCTGAACACACGTGGCTTGGGGTTTCCTTCCTGGGGTTTGGGGGTGATGGTCCCAATTTCCACAAAGCCAAAGCCTAGTCTATATAGCCCGTCAACAGCCTCCCCATTTTTGTCAAAGCCTGCTGCCATCCCTATGGGGTTCCTGAAAGTACGACCCATGACGTTCACCTCCTGAAGATGAAAAGTAACAACAACAGGTCAAAATGTGACTTATAATCCCCCCAAAAAGTAGTGTATAATGAGAATATATTCATTCACTTGGCATGTTGATTCAAATAGATTTGAAATGAAAATATTAAAATAATAATTATTCCGACTCTTCATTGCATATCTAAATAGCATAAAATGTGACTTACATCAGTTTTGGTCACATAAGGAGTATGTGCTTATACCTGGGCTTCAAATAAGCTATATTATTGACTGAGAATACTCTCCTACTAGGGAGCTGTTCCTAGGCACTGCGCATCAAATCTGTTGTTGATGGCGCTTCCAGGCTGAGCTTCTTTAAAAGCACATTGTAACTGCTGATTTATAAAGGGCTTAATAAAATAAAATGTATTGATTAAAAACTCTACAAAGCTCAATATTGCAGTGTTTGATATAAATCTGCTCTGGTTTGAAGGGCGTGCAGCTTGTGTGAATTTTGCTTGTGTTTGGTAGGTGTAATGAGGAGAGATTTGAAGCAAGGGGTCAATCTGATTATGATGAACCACAGGGAATTGGTCTATTGCACGAGACATGAACGGACAAGAGTGGTGAATTTAAAGTGCTCTTATGAAATTGAATAGTAATTAGTTAGATGCGCTGCAAACCGTGACGTCACCAACCTTGCATGTTGCAACAGTCAAATCCTGTTATTTTTTTTTTTTTTTAATCATGTGTAAACACAGCATCATACTAATCACACCATGTGCAGAATTATATTACTTATTTTTAGCCAAATTCACTTTAAGCTTTAAACAGGGCACCTGGCTCACATCCGGGAGGCAGCCAAGCTCTACAACATGCCTAGCCAGTCATCCAGGCCAGATTAACCTGAAGTGACACCAAAGAGCCACAGCAACAGCCGAAGGCATAACTTGCAAGGTGTGTAGTGGTATCACAGGTAGGCGGGGACCCATCTAGGAAATAGGTAGTGTAATGCCCCATGACTAACCAGTGATGCTGGGTCCCGGTAACGGTTCCTCGGCACCAGACCCAGACTGATAAACCTCACAGCCATGACATGGGCAGTCTCTGCCCCCACTAATCTCTGCAGCAGGGGCATGAGCTGGTTGGCATAAAAGCATTCATCTCCCACAGCAGTGAGGTAGGAGACAAACAACACACTGCCAGAACTTAGTATCTTCACTGCATCCTTCAGACGCTGTAAAAGACAGCACAATATTAGTATACATTTAATGAATTGCAAAACACAGACATCTATGATGGAGCAAATATTAGGTCACCATCTCACACAATTTCAGACAACATTTGCTTGATTAAATACAGGTACATGATGAGTCTTGCCAGGGATGTGTCATTCCCAAAATTAGCATCCCCCAACCCGCCGCCTCACACACAGTCTTCTATAACTTACCTTGTTAACAATTAAAATGTCCCAAAACCCTAACATTACCCACAATAACTTAACCTTTATACCTGAACTTATTCCAGCTCTAATGCCTAACTCTAATCCATAATGTCTAAACGTTTCAACCGAATCAGAACCCCTATCCAGAAAATTAAGTTTTTCATAGACCCCACACGGTCAGTTATTAGATAAGTCCGCAGTAGACGCGGAAATGTTACACAAAATTGCACTTTGACTTACTACAATTATTTAGGCAGAGTGACTACATGAACCGACTTTAAATAAACATCAGAGCAATCTAGATTATGGTATGTACCAGCATTAATAAGGCTTTCAATTTACAGTTTCTAATTTTCTGATTACCAAATTACTTCACAGAGGTTACAAGAACATGCCCGTTTACTAAGTTGAGCATTGTTAACTCCTTTCAACAACACTGAGTCTTAATGTAGAGCATGCTACCTCAAGTAGCTACAGTCCAGGTTGTCAGACTAATAAGTTAATATATTGTTATTATAGAAACAAATATTAAAACAACACTGTTTGTTTAATAGATTACTTTACCTTTATTTGTCCCGCCATGGATGTCTTGGTATATCACATGTGACACTAAACGCAATAATTTCTCTCCTACTGTGGAGTCTGACTTCCTGTATGTAGTCTCGCGAATCGCGATACTTCAAAGGCAGTTTTTACACGTTAGCAACATTATGTCTGATATCGAATATTTTGTGCAAATAAGAAATCGTCAAAATATTAAGCATACCATGGATGAAAACCAAAATATATTATAATCCTGTTTAATTTAAATGTTAGTCCCACTGTGTTAGGAAATGGGCTTTGGTCAGGATCGAATGAACAATGAATATTTACAAATATCAAGATATTTAGGTGACAACACTGAGACCCTCTGATAAAAGTCTGTTTGGCCCGTTCAGAGCCCGGACTGCAATCCTACAGAAAATCTGTGGACTGAGCTTGAACTCATCTGCAAATAAGAGTGGAATATAATAGCAAAATGCCTATTCAAAGATATTAAATGCAGTAATCCAAGCAAAGGTGCTTCCATAAATATTAGTTGAGGACTATGCAATCTTACACAACAAAGAAATTAGTCATTTGTTTTTCCCATCAATATTGTTGGTTACCAGATCATATTATACATTTTTTTAATCTGTTTGAGGTGATTTGTCTTGATTTGAGCCTTTTCTGGACATAAAAAGCTGTATTTATAAGAAAGGTGTGTAGACTCTTGATTTTCAGTATGTCTACATCACATTAACAAAGTGGACTAGAACTTTCATCATTTCTGACATTGAGTGACAGTGACGCAAGATCACTATTAACTAGTTTGCATGCTTTTTGAGTGTCTGTAGTGATTTTCCTAATGTAGTAAGTGTATTCACACAGATTTTCTAAAGAAACTTTCTCATTTCCATAAGACACACAATCTGTCTTTGTTTTAGAGCTCTCTCAGTTGCAGTTTGTAGGCTACCGTAGCTATACCATTGAGGATGGATTTCTCCATTGAATCCTCATTCTTTTTGTGGATTGCTTTGGGGATTGCATCTATGGCTTCTACATCATGCAGTAAAGATGATACAGAGAATGCTGGTTCTACAGAACTAAAAATTGTGTACAGGAATATTGAATATGAGTTTTCTCAAAAGTCAATGATCTGGTCTCAAGCCCAGGAGTCTTGCCAGGAACAAGGAGGAGAACTTCTGAAGGTCCTGGACAGCAAGACAAAATCTATCCTAGAGGACTTTTTGAAAGAGAGAGAGGCAGAGAATCTTACTTGGTGGGTGGCTACAGAGATAGGACAGTATCAGGGGTCCAAAAATGGTGAGTGAAAATTTTGACAAACACAAAATTACCAATAAGTAGGGATTCAATTGGGGTGGGGATGAGACCCGGCACTTATTATTCAAATAAGAGCAGGTGGGGCTGTGTCTTGACACATTTGGTTATGTAAATTTAGCCTGAAAAAAGTTGCAGTTTAGGCTACTTCACAAATGCAAAGATGAAAACAGACAAAATAAATGTCAAACAAATTGTTGGGTTGTGATAGCAGACTAAAAACGCCCATACTCTTCTAGCACAAGACATTGAAAATATATATTTTTTTGTTGGCTTGCATATTTCAAATTATTTTGCTCAGACCTAACAAATGTGTCTTGCTATTCATCAAATTGTGGGTTCAGTGCACTACCACTGAGAAAATTCATTTAAAAAATCTTTCAAATGCTTTTTTAACCAGAAAGACAACTTGTTAATGTATTGCGCTTGTAGAGCTTTGTGTTCTAACATTTTTGTGGCTATGCAAAGAGGAGTAGCTGATTAACTGATGACCGATATGATAAAATTAGACGACGTAAAACAAGCTACTAGCCTATAATTTGATGACAAGTCATTAGAAGCCATGCATCACATTTTATAGTTATTGGGCAAGTTGGTACTAAAACAACAAAAGCATTTGTCTTCACAATCCTATACTTTTTGTTGGACTAAATCCAAGCTATTGTTGCATTGTAAGAAATGACATTCATTCAACCAGAAAAACATTTCAGAGTCTTGTGTTTAAAGGCCATTTTGCCATCATATGGTTCCAGGGCTGAACTTGGGCTTGACATTAGTTCTGACTCTGTAATTGACTTAAGCTCTCTGCAAACCAATAAAATGGAGTTGATTTTCTAATGAAATGACAGATCTGAGGAAAAGTTAAAACAGAAGATTGTGACCTTTTAAGGAAGATATCTGTTAAACGATGTTATTGTACAATAACAGTGCATTTGATATATTTTCAATGATTTCTTTCTGTCTGCTCTGCATAATTCTGCAGGTGTGAATGGTGCATCGAGAGTTAACGGGAAGAGTCCTTTCCTTTGCACATATATGATGATGGATCCATTTCAGTTGGTGACATCAACCAGCTGCTGGGCTCAGCGGCGATTCCTCTGCACCCAGGGTACCGACCTTCAGTTACCCCCGCCTCAGAAAATACATTGTGTCCGAAGCTTCCTGTTAAACAAACATAACATTTCATCCACATTAGTGTAGATGTCTCAAATATGTCTTGCATGAACCATTTGCTGTGTTACTTTTTTCCAACAGATTTGAATTTCTCTGCAAATGCATCAAGGTTTATGGTAAGTCTTTTTTTTAGCTTTGTTGTCTCCATAGATTATATGTAAATAAGTATTTCTTATTCTTTTTTCAACCATGTGGTGCAGTTTTGTTGAGTTATTGTGAATATGAATGGCTTGAATTGGCTTTCATAGGACCCACTTGGAACTAGGGGCAACTCGAGGTACAGGGAACGCCGTCAAGTGAACACCAACCGTAAGTTGGTAGAAAGAACAATGGCAAAAACCTTTCACTGTTTCAACCAACCGGGTACATAAATTAACTTAATGCATCTGTTTTATTTGTTCTGTCTTCGTCCATCTTGTCAACCTCCAGGTGGGTCAAGCGATCTGTCAGCCATGCAGCTGGATGTGGCAAACATGGATCTGCTCCTTATGGTCAGAGATTCTGATCACCGTCTTTGATGTCAAATTGTAAAGGATTTACACAATTACACTGTCGGTCTCAGTAGCTGTGCATTTCAGAGTGAATCCTCTGTTTGTTTTCCAGGAGGCTCAAAATGAACTTGAAATAATGGAAACAACCATAGGAGAGCCTACAGATGCTAACACGGTAAACTATGCACAGAATGATAATAGATACGTCTGGTGGGTAAAGTTGAAGTAAATGGCAGAAATGAGGTCCTCTGGAGCAGGCACCATCACCACAGAGCTAACCAGAAATATAATTCAATGTGTAATACTGATTAATCTGGCCAATTTAGGCCTAACTATTTACTCCCCCAACAGCAAATGTACCTTCAGCTTCTACTAGAAGGAACCCAGAGGCTGTTCCCAAGTGCTTCAAAAATCAACAACACCACTGCCAGCCTCATTGTCAACTGCACTGGGGGACTCATGCTTCTCAGAATGAAAAGATGTGGTGTACAGAACAATACAGCGGTGGGTTACGCACCGATACCTGTAAATGTAGCCAGACATACCGCAATCATATTCAATGTCTGTACAGTAGTGTATACCTTACTCGTTGTTGTTGTAGTGCTATTATTATTAGTAGTAGTAGTAGTAGTAGTAGTATTATTAGTAGTAGTAGTAGTAGTAGTAGTGTTGTGTATTGTGACTGAAATGGAGCTCATAGATATGGCATTGGGCTGATATTGTACTGTTCTTTGACAGGACGCAATTTCATTTGATTTGTCCCTGGATATTTATGAGGCAGTAAGCTTAGTGGTGACCAGTGAGCCCAATGTGCCCTACATCACGAGTAACCCCACAGTCAGCATCTACCAGATCAGGTGTGTTTTTCCACCCCAGTCCTCCACAGTTTAACCCATTGGTACAGCCTCTGACTCCCTATGCACAACTTGTTCTAGTTAGTCCAATCTGAACCGTCTGTTGTCTTTTTGTTTCCATCAGCCTCACCCCGTTACAAATGGCTAAAAGGGTTTTAGGGACTGGGGACGGTCCATACATCAAGCTTCCGTCTGTATCTGCCCTGATGTCCTTTTTGAAAAACGACTCTATTGTTAACGTACAGGTCTGTACAATATATAGGAAACATGTTTCGGCATGATTATGCTACCTCTTTGTGTGATTTGGCTCATTTGTGATCTTTTTACTGTCAGATGACAAATTTTACAGGCAGCCCATATCCCACAAATGAAGACATCACAGGGGCTGTGTGCAACCTTGTGCTAATAGTTGGTTTCAAGGAAATCTATGTGGAAAACCTGACTGATTTAATTGAGGTAGGCTACAGTATTAATCGGGGCCAACTTAACAAACTCTAACTTTGGTCTGCAGTCATTCCATCCACATTTCCCTAAAACAGAGAACCATACTTGCAAATAGGTCTGGTGATTTGCCTCCCTTCTCTGTAGATCATCCTGCCACGCCCAGATGCCCCAGCTCTTTCCCACACAAATATATCCTTTGAAGAAGGGACTTGGATTGAGGCCACTTTCAACACCACAGACCCCAATGTCACAGTCATATTCATCATAGAACCCAGTGTCAATGTGTCCCTCCAGCTACTGCTAGGCCTCGGCTTCATGCCCAATGATACCCACTATATACATCGCACTGTCCTGACACAGACAGGTAATGTAGAGAGGTATTTCAACACATAATTACTGCTCTCTCTGTGCTGTCCTTGTGATTTCTGTCACCCTAGGTGGCAAGATTTACATTGGCATACTTTGTTATTCATGGTGACTCATCATCTTAAAAACACATCTGTAATTTCAGTATGTAATCGGAGTTCACAATCTGTTTATTGGTAGTTCTGCATTTAACAGAGAAACACCTATAAGTGCACACGTATGTTTGGAAAATAAGTTTGGAAAACTGGGTAATATGTGAAGAAAAACGGATTTCAAGGATGTGCAAGTACTTTAAACCCAATAATCAATAACAAATAGTACAAAGACAAAATATGAAATGTTGAAACTGAGAAATGTTACTGTTTTATGCTAAATATATGCTCATTTTGAATTTGATGCCAGCAACACATCACAAAAGCTAAGAGTCTTTCACACGTTAAGATTGGGAGGGGACTGTGCAGGGACATAATGCAATTATTTAAATATAAAATTACTCAAAGTATAATTGAGTTTGAGGATCTCATTATCTACAGTATATAATATCATTAAAAGATTCAGAGAATCCAGAGGTATTTCTGTACGCAAGGCACAAGGCTGAAACAATATTGGATGGCTGTGATCTTTAGGCCATGGCACTGCATTAAAAACAGACACATTTATGTAGTGGGCATCACTGCATGGGCTCAGGAATACTTCAGAACACCTTTGTCTGTGAACACAGTACATGACTGCATCCATAAATGCAAGTTAAAACCCTACCATGCAAAGAAGAAACCATATACAGTATAAACAAGATTCAGAAACACCTGTGCTTTCTCTGGGCTCGAGCTCATTTAAGATGGACTGAAGTGAAGTGGAAAACTGTCCTTTGATCTGATTAATCAAAATTATTTTGGGGAATCATGGACACCGCATCCTTCAGGCTAAAGAAGAGAGGGACCACCCGGCTACTTTTCAGTGCACTGTTCAAAAGCCAGCATTCGTACTGGTATGGGGGTGCATTAGTGCACATGGCATGGGTGAAATGCACATCTGTGAGGACACCATTAATGCTGAACAATATATACAGGTTTTGGAGCAACATATGCTCAATATAGGCAATGTCTTTTTCAGGGTAGGCCTCGCTAATTTCAGCAAGACAATGCCAAACCAAATTCTGCATGTATTACAAATGCATAGCTCCGTTATAAAAGAGGTTGGGTGTCTAACTGGCTTGCCTGCAGTCCAGACCTGAAACACTTTGAAAACCTTTGGCACATTATGAAATGAAAAATATGACAAATGAAACTTCAAAACTATTGAACAACTGAAATCCTCAACCAAGCAAGAATGGGAATACATTTCAAAACTACAGCAACTGGGCTCTTCAGATTCCAAATGCTTCCAGAGTATTGTTAAAAGAAGAGGTGATACAACACAGTGATAAACATGCCCCTGTCCAACTTTGAAACGTGTTGCTGGCATCAAATTTAAAATAGGCATGGATTTTTCCAAAAACAAAAACATTTCTGTTTCAAAATGCGATATTTGTATTTGTACTACTTCTCTATTAAATATAGGGATACATTATTTGCATGTCAATGCATTCCCAACTTTTTGGGGTTTTACTTTGAGCTACTGCTTCTTTCAGGGGGTTATCGCTGGCTGCTCAGCCCTGACATTACAAAAGACCAAACAGGCGTCTGGCATGTGAATGCATCGACAGTAAACTCAACTTGGAGCAAGGGCCTGTCCGTACTGATCACCACCTTCACAACCAAATGCATGTACTGGGACACCAAACAGCTGGCATGGAGCACAGCTGGCTGCTGGGTAAGCCTGCTGTTTGACAAAACCTATTCTCTTTTGTCCCCATGGGAGTATGATCAGGCCCCATAGGTAAGCGTCAGTATTTGGGTTTGTGCCACTGTGTGAATGTGTTTGTCTGGCTATAGGTTGGGATAGAGTCAACACCAGGGTTGACCCACTGTCGCTGTAACCACCTGACAATGTTTGGGAGCTCCTTCTTTGTGATGCCCAACCGCGTGGAGGTTTCCCTCACAGCTCAGTACTTTGCCACAGTGAAGCAGAACTACGTGGTGGTGGTGCTGCTGTCCGTCTTCTTCAGCCTGTATCTGATCACTCTACTTTGGGCGTGCTATGCAGACAGGAGGGCCCTCACCAGGGTGAGTCCATCAAGGCCTTTGTTGCTTCAGGACACATCATTAGTGAATTTGATAATGAAATTAACTTGCATACAAGGATAAAAACACACAAACACACACACAATATATATATACGCTCATGCACACTATCTCACCAACACACACATGTAGAAAGTTCTCTGGTGTTAACACTGGTCCAGTTTGTAGGAGGTTCACACTTTTTACTGCTGCGTAAATGCGTTAATCTCATTCCCAGAAACATCAAACCAACTTCTATTAGCCAGTAAAAATGAGTGAGACATGGTGTGATGGGCATTGGATTCATCTTAGTCTAACAAACTGTCATTTCCTTAAAGAACTTTCCCCACGTGTCCTTTGAACCCTAACACCTGATTTATTTGTTTGCATGTTTGTCACATTTAAATGTTTCAGATAATCAAACACATTTAAATATAAGTCCAAGATAACACAAGTAAACACAAAATGCAGTTTTGAAATTAAGGTTGTTATTATTAAGGGAAAACAAAATCCAAACCCACATGGCCCTGTGTGAAAAAGTGTTTGCCCCCCCTGTGAAAACACAACCCAACTGTGGTTCAATTCCTCCAGCCACAACCAGGCCTAATTACTGACACACCAGTTCGCAATCAAGGAATCACTTAAATATGACCTGCCTGACAAAGTGAAGTAGACCAGAAATCCTCAAAAGTCAGACATCCTGCCTAGATCCAAAGAAATCAAGGAACAAATGAGAAAGAAAGTAAATTGAGATTCATTAGTCTGGAACAGGTTATAAAGCCATTTATAAAGCTTTGGGACTCCAGAGAACCACAGTGAGAGCCATTATCCACAAATGGCAAAAAACGGTGAACCTTCCCAGGAGTGGCCGGCCAACCAAAATTACCCCAAAAGCACAGCGACGACTCATCCAAGAGGTCACAAAAGACCCCACAACATCATCCAAAGAGCTGCAGGCCTCACTTGCCTCAGTGATTATGACTCCACCATAAGCAGGACAATGATCCAAAACACACCAGGAAGTCCACCTCTGAAAGGCTGAAGAAAGACAAAATTAAGACTTTGGAGTGGCCTAGTCAAAGTCCTGACGTGAATTTCATTGAGATGCTGTGGCATGACCTTAAAAAGGCAGTTGCATTGAATTCCATTGAAAAGACTCAATTGCAAGTTATTGCAAACGCTTGATTGCAGTTGTTGCTGCTAAAGGTGGCCCAACCAGTTATTAGGTTGTAGGGGGCAATCACTTTTTCACACAGGGCCATGTGTGTTTGGATATAGTTTTCCTTTTATAATAACAAACTTCATTTCAAAACTGCATTTTGTGTTTACTTGTGTTATCTAATATCTGAATTTGTTTGATGATCTGAAACTTTTACGTGTGACAAACATGCAAACCAATAAGAAATCAGGTAGGGGCAAACACTTTTTCACACCACTGTAACTTATGGAAGTAATTTGTTGTTGACTACTAGATGGTTAGCATCTCTTTTGTAAATTTAAATAGCTTGATCAGGGTAAAGTATATGTTGTAATAGTAGTGTTTATTTGCATATGAAACATCCAGAATTACGCTCCATATAGAGCCATGTCTTGCAGAATTTTGATTAGGTTTACGTCAAAAGATGACAAATGCTTTGCTCAGTATTGTCACTCCCAAATAATTATATGGTCACTCCAAATAAGGCAACTGTTAACCAAGTTTAAATGCAATAGGTTCAATAGCCTGGCGACAGGTCTTTGGGGAATGTGATGAAGCACTAACTACTACCCATTTTAACTATCAATAATGGAGAAGTTGAAAAGCATCGTATTCACCCAGTCGAGAGATGATCAAATCAGTGACAAAACAAGAGGCACAGCAACTGTTCTTCCAGTTGTCTAACACATCTCAGTACTTCCTGGCAGAATGTGTATTAAATATGGGTTCCGCCCACAGGAGACATCCCCTCAGGTAACCCTGGGCAACTTGTTGTGCGCATAGTCACTCATACACACACCTACGCAAACACTGAAAACCCCTTTGTTCTGTTTTCACAGAGAAATGTTACTTTGCTGAAGGACAACCACCCATGTGCCAGTTATAACTACCTTTTGAATGTCCAGACTGGCAATAGGAGAGGGGCGGGTACCACTGCTAATGTAAGACAGGGTGGTAAAGTGAATAGCTTATTAACTAATTTGGTCAGTTTACAGCAGCATTGGAGAGTTAATGTCAGCATACATGCTTACCAGAGTATAACTTGTTTTATTTAGGTAACAGTGAAGTTGGTTGGCACAGAGGGCGAGAGCGAGCCCCACCTCTTAAATGACCCTGATAAACCTGTATTTGAAAGAGGGGGTGTGGACATGTTCTTGTTGACCACACCCTTCCCCCTAGGGGACCTGACAGGCATCCAGCTGTGCCACGACAACTCTGGGGGCCATCCCTCCTGGTAAGCATCAGGGCAGATGACATCATATTTGCTGTAATTATTATTACCTATTTAAGTATTCTTGATTGGCATGATTATACATAATTTGTGACATAAACTACTCTTATTACAAAGGACAACTAGGACCTATAAATACTGGGCTGTTAATGCCGTTTAAGTGTGACATTATAAAGCTTTGGTCCCATCGCCTTAGGAGAGCTGTTTGAGTTTCATCACAGTGACAGTTTAAAATGTTATCCATGCCTCCTGTCCTAAAAGGCCACTCTGACTCAGTTTAATACCTGCCTTAAATACCATAATCAAAATATACTCTTCTGGCAGAGACAGTTTAGTAAGCTCTATCCCTATATTGAGGCAATAATAAGTAGTTTCTTAAGTTTGATATTTCATTTCCACCAGGTATCTCAACAAGGTGACAATACAGGACCTTCAAACGCATAAGGTTTGGCACTTCCTGTCTTCATCCTGGCTAAGTTCTGACAGAGGGGAGGGGCTAACCAGGAAGACCCTCAACGCAGCCAAGAACAACGAGATCCGAAGCTTCAGGTGATTGTCTAACCACTGCTATAGTTACACCCCAAATACATTATGCAAGATTAAAAGTCTTGTCATGCATCATGGTTGGCTCATTCAAAATCCATATAGTGCAAAAGAGTTTTGTTGTTTTACATTGACTACAGTGCTAATGTGCAGACTGTCAATTAAAATGTGATGGTATTTTCATCCATTTGCATTCCCCTAGTTGTTTGTAATCCCCAGCGTTGGAATACAGAGCCCAAAACCATACTATTCTGTTGAAATACTTTTGGAATTTACTTCATGTCCTTTCCTTATCCTTGTCCCAATGTCTCATGATTTTGCCTCGTTCATCACCTAAAGTCCCACACTCCATGTTTCAGGAATATCTTCCAGACCAGGACCTCTACAGGCTTCAGAGATGAGCACATCTGGGTGTCCATAGTGGACCCCCCCTGGCGAAGCCCCTTCACCCGGGCACAGAGGGTATCCTGCTGTATGAGCCTCCTACTCTGCACCATGGCCATCAACATTGCTTTCTGGAACATGCCCAAAGACGCCCAGTCTCCAGTCATCTTCACCATTGGTACGTATCCATCCACAGAAACACAGCATAATATTAGGCACGTGCAATGTGACTTTGGATTGTGTAAAGACATGGGTGATAACATACATTACATTTTAGACGCAGCAGCCTTATATTTGAGGCCCTATTAAAGGCCTCAGTGTACTGATCATTTCAGAAGGAAAATGTCCCGCTTTCAATTTAACCAGTTATTAAACAACAGGAATCATGCAAGAAATGGCAACTTATAGTATGATGGCAGCAACGCATCAAATGACATACTGGAACTGAGTGTAGTCAGCTTAGGCAGACCCACTGTAGGACAACATAAACAGCGGGGGCGGTGGTGGCGAGAGGGTGAGAAACAAGTGAACAAGAAGAAGCAGCGAATGTATGAGCAGAACTGGTCAGTTAGGACATTCTGCCATATCAAGGGCAGATGTGTTGATAGCAACTCTTCTGAAACACCTCTATGCTTTTCCATTTGAACTGGCTCCACATAAATCTTCACTTGATGGTCTTTCAACAGATACAGCTTCTACCCCATTCTTTTAACCATTCTGGCTGGATAGACCTTGTCACAAAACACTGGGTGTTTTTTTTATCCCAGGCCCTTTAATAAATTTGGAGTTATGACATTCGGAATTAAGAACAATACAAAAGATTTGCACAGTATAATACAGTATATTTCAGCAATACAGCACAGTGGATGTGGTATATAATGAATAACCATGGCTGAGGGCTATCCTTAGGCGTATGGCAGAATTATGGTAAACTTGTGGTGTTGTCTCATATATTTATCCAATCAGCATTCAGGATTTGAACCCTCCGGTTTATAATGAGGGACACAGCATGTGTTATTGTATCTTGACTCTATGACGTTCTGTGCTTCATCTCTCAGCTTCACTGAAAGTCACTTGGGAGGAGATCATGGTGGGTGTGGAGAGTGGTTTGCTCATGTTCCCCATCAATATCCTGATCATCACCATTTTTCGCAGTATAAAGCCAAACATCACCCAGCCAAAGGAGAAAAGCCAGGATTTACAGGACCTGAAACCTCATACTGTTACCATGCCAACAATTCTTAAGGTCTTCTCTTTACATTTTTAAGATAGAGTGTGGTTGCTGTGTTTTGATCCATACTTTGTCTATTGCCTTCAGACAGTCTCTTTGTTTATTCCTTTTAACTATGCCTTTCAAACCCCCAAGGACATACAGTACACGTATTGGTTAGGAACCAATTAGATTGGTACTAACAACTTTGTTTTCATCATTGCCGTATGCCTGAGTTTTGCTTGCTCATATAGGACACAGAGGTGATGTTGAATTTGCTCTGCAAGAGCCAGAGGAACAAAATACCTGAGCTGACGAAGAGGCTAGAGTCATGTGATGACCTTTACTTAGCCTTCAACAGAGTGCACGGGGTCATTCAGCTTATGCAAGGTGCTGACATGAGCAAACGAGAAATCCACAATAGCTACAATTACAACCACCTAACATCCATTTATGCAGTTTTCCATTTCATTGTACATTTTCTTTTTTTCCTCCATGCTTCGCTAGGGCTGAGCGAGAGTGACCCCCACTGGGTCTACTGCAGCCACTTTGTCCTGAACTGCTTTCAACATCTGTCCACGTGCCTGGAGCGGCTGGACAGTAGTGCCTTCCCCACCCCAGAAGCCTCACAATACATATTAAACACTGTCCATCTGCTGCTGAAGACTTCAGAGATGGTCTTCACCTGCCACATGGCTTACAGGTTGCACAACCTACTTCAAAGATGAGGAATATAAGTAACAGAATCAATGGATAGCCTCTTACTATTCGTTTGTGTGGAAAGCGATATCCATACTTTTGCCAAATAGCTAAATATACTCTGTACCTCCCTTCCTAGCCCTCCTCGAGTTGCAAAGGAGAAGAAAAGCTCAAGCTGCTGGCTGCCCTGGTGGTTTGTGTTTGTGGGCTGGTTCTTACTCGTGTCCATTAGTGTTGTGTCCACGTACTTCACCCTGATGTACGGCTTTTTGTATGGGAAGGAAAAATCCATCCAGTGGGCTTTCTCTCTGGCCTTGTCGCTCTTCCAGAGCATCTTCATCCTTCAGCCTCTTAAGGTAAGATGGCCAGGCTCTCCTGTGTCTTAGACACATTTCCCGAAATGTGGTTCAGTCTGTCAGATACTACCAGATAAAAGGGGAATTTAATTGGACTTTTTGGTTAATTCTCAGGTGATTGGCTTGGCGATCTTCTTCGCATTCCTCCTCAAGCCAGTGGCAGTAGAAGAGAGTGAGGATTTAGAACTGCTCCTGAAAGGTAATATCCTCTACAACAGACAACCAACTGTACAGGATTCTAACAAGACAATTCGATTTTCCCTTACGAACAGTTTTACAAAAGCATAACTAATCTAAGTTTTGAGTACTAGTGTTAAAAAACTAGTAATCCAACTCTATGTAAAATGAAGGGATTGATAGAGATGGGTTAAATATATTGACTAGGAATATCACAGAGAGTTGAATAAGATAATGTCAATGGCTACTCTCGCAGTCATACAACAAAGCCTCAGATTTCTTTGGCTTCTGTCAAAGTTTTGAAACCTGTCTATTCTGCATAATTATATTTATTTAATTTACACTACCATTCAAAGGTTTGGGGTCACTTAGAAATGAACTTGCTCTCAAAAGAAAAGCACATTTTCTGTTTAATAAAATAACATCAGATTGATCAGAAATACAGTGTTGACACTGTTAATGTTGTAAATTCCTTTTGTAGCAGTCCTGTTTTCCAATGGTACATTGTTTGCTAACCAAGCCAAGTTTATCATTTTAAAAGAGTAATTGAATCCTTAGAAAAGCTTTTTAAAGTTATGTTAGCACAGCTATTAAAGAAGTAATAAAACCGGCCTTAGACTTGAGTTGAGTATCTGGAGCATCAGCAATTGTGGGTTCGATAACAGGCTCAAAATGGCCAGAAACAAAGAACTTTATTCTGAAACTCATCAATCCATTCTTGTTCTGAGAAATGAAGGCCATTCAATGTGAGAAATTGCCAAGAAACGGAAGATCTCATACAACGCTGGGTAATATTCCCTTCACAGAACAATACAAACTGGCTTAAACCAGAAAACTAAGAGGAGTGGGAGGCCCCGGTGCACAACTGAGCAAGAAGACAAATACATTAGAGTATTATGGACAGACAAATCTATGTTTGAGGTGTTCAGATCACAAAGAAGAACATTGGTGAGACAGACCTAATAAAAAGATGCCGGAGGAGTGCTTGACACCATATGTGCATGGTGAAGGCAATGTGATGGTCTGGGGTATTTTGTTTATAATCTGGCCAGCACAGTCACCTACTGAGGTGTTGTGGGAGCAGCTTGACCATATGGTACGTAAAAAGTGTCCATCAAGCTAATCCAGTTTGTGGGAGGTGCTTCAGAATGCATGGCGTGAAATCTCTCCAGATAACTCAAGAAATTGACAACAAGAAGGCTGTAATTGCTGCAAATGGAGTATTCTTTGATGAAAGCAAAGTTTGAAGGACATCATTATTATTAAAATAAAAAAATCATTATTTCTAACCTTGTCAATGACTATATTTCCTATTCATTTTGCTATATTTCCTATTCAAACTCATTTTATGTATATTTTCATGGAAAACAAGGATGTTTCTAAGTGAGCCAAAACTTTTGAATGGTAGTGTACATGCAGACTGGAATAGAGCTGTTTTCCCCTCAGGTGGATTGAGGACAGAAACCTGTGTTAGAATGACACACCATGTCAGTGTGCCTGAAAGTTTCAAAGGGATTTATATTCTATTGAGCTTCCCTTCTGAGATCTTCGGGGAAAGAGTTCTGACAAGAGGCCTGTCTTCTCTGTTTAACAGAACAACAGGAGAGGTGTAAATTGTACTCTGGTAGGGAAATACACTGAGGGAACCAATTTAGCTTGACATGCAGTCTCCAGAGGATGACAGGGTTGGAATGCCAGATGCCCAACAACTTACAGCATCTGCTCTGCTGCAATGACTTTCAATGTGGCACATTGAGACTATGAGTTTGAAAATAAAGTAATATTTGATGGATTTCTTGTTACTCATAAAAACACCTACATATGACATAAAATGTATCAGCTGAAAAGTTTCAGCAAAATGTAATTGATTACCTTTTATTGTTGTTAATTGTAGAGTATATTCATTTACTTTTTGTATGAAATTACTCTGTCATATTTATTCGGTACCTTACTGCTCATACATGTTTTTTTATCCTAAGTAGAACAATTTACTTTGAAAAAGTAAACATTGTTTTATACTGTACTTTAGCATTTTCTTTTAATTAAATCCATTAATAATGTGTGTTATTTTTGGGAATTAACTGACAATTTTTTTTTTTTTTAAAGCATGTCTTTGAGACAGATATTCCCAAAGTATATATTCTAGGACTCTCCCATGCCCCTCTTACTTATCGCAACATGTGTCTTATGCGCTAGGCAGAGCGTTTAGTAATAAATATTGAAATATCTAGACTCATATCCTCCTTGACAGACAGTAATTGTAGTTGTCTTAATGTCATGGTCGTGATTGTTTAATTCATGTTAGTGACTCTGGATCAAAGTCATAAACCTATCCCACAGAAATATAGAGTTAATGGACTGACCAGCAAAAGAGCAGGTGGAAGAACAACTCTAAGTCAGTGTAAACTCACTGGACAAAGATCACACATATAGTGTCCTCCAGAATTACTGAACTCTGTGGTAAATTAAGGATGATTCTATGTTGGTATTGATAATAGTATCATGTTTGACCGTACTTACTCCTGTCTCAATAGTTGCACTGAGAGAGCTTTTCTGTAGCCAAAACAGGTGACATGTCAAGACTTTAACATACAGTCGGATATGACAGAGATCTAATCTAATGAACTGACCTCTCCTCTCCCATCAAGAAACCTCTGAGGGTCTATAATCACCTTTTCCTGTTAACAGACTGCCCTATGCTAGTTAGTGTGCTCAACACTGCTGTAGAGTTGCCCTAGAACTGAAAGCTGAACATGAGTGAATGTGCAATCTGTAATTGAACCCCAGCAATGGAACTGTATCAATGGAGGTTGTGAGATAAATCCATCTGCAACAACAGAAAATGAGCCATTTCTAACCAATATCTGACCAGTGTTACATTTAAGCTGATTTGTTGTTTCGTATAATCGATCTATTGAAGTTCATGTAAGAATTGTATTTGGTACAATCATGTGTGAATCACTTGCTAATGAACATTTGGAAGGGGGAATATTAATATTCTGTGACCATACATTTACTTTTAGATCATTTTTCCGTTTCCCTTAAGCACAGTAAAAATACCTTTTGCCGAGAGCAAGGAGTACTTCAGGGCTTTAATTTCTCTCCGGATGAGTCATAGCATGCAAGCTTCTCCAGTTGTTTTTTCGCTTCAGCTTTCATTGTTTAAATATTAAAACGCTTGACTAAAACCACTCTTCTTATACTGTTTGAACAAAGGGTTGTCAGCAGTAATTGTTTTATCAGGTTGTTAAAATTAAGTATTAATAATTATTTTATTAATATACAGAGTATAGTAATAATGACCCAATTGTCTAAGCATATGGCTTGGCTTACTTTACCTTCCAGTTTTTGGCAACAGACAACCTTTAATCAAAGGAACTGAAATGGAGTAGTTAGAAAACAACTCCCAACACTAGCATCACTTCACTTTCATCAGCTATGTAACTGTCATCCTTAATTCTGACTGCTGTGTTACAGTCATCCTTAATTTTGACAGCTGTATGTCATCCTATGGAGACCCAACTATTATTCTTCAGTGTACAAACCTGTTTATAGCAAGTATTTAGAACAACTCAAGGCATGTGTTTACTGTGAGAACTTAATACTTACATACCCATACGCCTAAATCACCAGGCCTGGGTGACCCCTCGTTTTTTCCTTCTCTTGCTCTCTAGTGGACTATCGGTCCTGGAGTCTATCCCCAGCCTGGTATATATATCTCAGAAAGCGGTAGCAGCATGTATTGCCACCAGGGAGTTGGATGGAGCTGTCAGAATAGCTCAATGTCCTCAGCAGTCAAATAGTTGTTTATCAGTGGTACTGCAGTGACTCACCTAGCTGGGTCAGCTCTCTCATGCGGCTACAGAACCAGAGACAGCCTCCAGGACACGGTGCTCTGTTTTCTGACCATGAGTAAAACCGGAGTGACACGGATCCAAAGTTCTTTCTGGGCAGGCAAATCTTGGAAGATATCAGCACTCTTAAGTGGCACAGGGAGAATTGGAATTTCAAACGTATCTTCCACAGTAGATATCACAAAGGTAACATTTCTACATGTGCACTTCATTGTCTCCCCTCAAATCCACTGGTAAATCACATCAAGACAATAACATTAGCACTGACCAAAGCTTTCCTCATGGGAGTTAATGGAAAATTTCAAAGCTAGAAACAAGCGTCCAATAAATAGGTTATTATCAGCACAGACCATGGAAAACATTGTCAAACACTGATTTTTTTCTGAGTACTCATTGAAAAAAATCAATGTTTCAACATGTTTTCTTCAATTTACTAACGTTAAATGAAACTCTGTTCCCTTGGAGATGGATCCCTGAAGGCTGAAGAGACTAGTTTCTGTGGAGACACTCAACCCATATAACCTGGTAAAATGTTGAATGGGGATGATGAATGAGGCTTATTGAGTGGGTTGAGACATCCCACCGGTTTGTGTAACTCTTTAACTTCCTCAGTCAATGATAAGGCATCAGCCAACATCCACTGATCATGTAGTAGTTCACCCTCTAGTGGCTGAACTGTTACATTGCACCCAAGAAAGTTACAGCGTCACTGATTCTCTTAGCAAGATGCCGTGTCTCAACAGCATCTTCTACACAAGTTCAGAAATAATGACATAGATTACAAAATGAGCCACTCTTAAAGTTCAATTTGAAGTGTTTCCTTTATTTAACCGTTGTTTTTGGTAGAAAGAAAACAAAAAGGCTATAATAGTATTTTTGCTAATCAACATCAGTATCAAACAAACATTCTTCCAACAATCCTACATAACATCATAAGAGTATGAACACAAGGCAAAGCAGTGAGCTTGTCACTGTAGTGTTTTTAAAGTTATATTTTGGGTTATTTTATAATTTTATTTACAAATGAAAAAGACAAAGGAGTGAGTGCTTAAATAACGGTGGGCCGAAATCGAACCCTTGCAGTACGTGTCCCAAAGGAAGCAGCTGAAACCGCTAGTCAAACCTAGGCCACACAGTACAAACTAAAATGGATTTAAAAGATTTTGTATGTTGTAGTAGACAGTCCTAACTTCCACCCGTCACCTATGCACCAAAACAATGTACGGAGTAGCAAACCCACGCTTTCACCAACTTTCAATAATCTTTTATATATATTTTTTTTTCATCAATTGATGTGAGATGTATGCATGTTGTGCACACAGTCAGAGAGGACAGTCACACACGAATGAACTTAATGGGAAGGCCTCTGATAAGATGGTAACTAAGGCAAATGCAGTGAGGAGCACGTAACCCACATCATTAATTGGATCCACACAACCAGCCCAAACTAGACATAAATTGTAAATTGCTCTTTTGATCAAATTGATTAGATCTGAAATAAGACAATGTGATTACTCAGAAGACCCATTAGTGTCAAAACCCAAACCAAATGAGGCTACCTGGGAGAACACAACCATACTGACTCACACTATAAATCTCTTAGACAAACACTTATATTATACTGTTGTTTATCCTATTTTCTGACCAGTTGTGTTTCTTTTAAAAATGGTCTTGTTCTGAGGGAAGGAAATCTGAATTAGGCTGGCACATTCAAGGGAGAAGAACCCATTCAACTTTAAAAGGTAATATTTACATTCCAACCTAAGACTACCATGTCCACATGGGTTATAAAACACAAATAGGGGAAGCGCATTTCTGGGGTACAACAAAATCTTCTTCAAAACAATGACATTTATTAAGAGAAAAGAAATATACTAATCAAAATTCTTATCTTCCTACTTACTTTTTGCAAAACAAATCGAACCAACATTCCTGTAAATTGTCTTGTACATTACGCATTTCAATATCCCAGATTCAGAACCACACGTCCGAATCTCTTCACCCAATGTGGAGTAACAGATATGTTATACAGCAGGTTTCAGACATCACAAAAATTTAAGAGCCAAGTCGATAAATGGAGTGTGAAGACCCACAGGTCCAATGGCCTTGAATATGTCCTAGCCCTGTGTACATCCTGACACACAAGGTGTGCCACAAAACAGGTTTTTCTAGTATACAAATCAGTGACGAGCTGAAAACTGTCTCATGAAACTAGCCAAACTATTACAGCCCTGTATTACAGTCTGTGTCTCACTATTACCAAAGACTATAATACTATCTACTAGATAATGTCCCAAAATGTAAAAAGGTTAATTTTGACAAGCAGGGCGTAAGCCTGAGGTCCATGCTGTATTGGATATTCCATTACAGATTACATAGTGTAGTTACTATCAGGAAGGCCATTTAATATCCAAAGTGTTCATAAAAAGTTGATGTATAAGGTGTTTTGATTAGATCTAGTTGATATTACAATGCACTGTACAATTTACTGAAGAATTACCTCAAAATGACCTTCAGCTAGCATACCAGACCCACACGTTTTTGTTCGTATGAGTTACGGTGACGTTAACATCTGTAGAGACCACACAGTGAAGAGCATTTCACTGACAAAGAGAGTGCCAATCCCTATCACAACGACTTCCTGATATCCGTGGTGACCGTGACAACACCTGGGCCATGACGGTATGCCGGAGGATTAGGTCTTCTTTTTCAGCTCCTCAAAGCGCCGTGACAGGTCATCGAAGTCGATGTCATCGGAGCTGGCGGCGTTTCCTCTGCCTCCCAAGGAGGAAGTGGGGAGTGTGTCGGGAACAGAGGGCAGCTCTGGGAGGGCGTTGTTGTCGTAGTGCTGGGGTGATGGTCCGGGGCCTGTAGAAAGAGATACAATCTGACATCAACGACTCAGCCTGATGCAGCAGGCCAGCAAAACTGTCTGGGAGAATGGCGTGTAGGCAAGGGTAGATTCATTAAAAACGTACCGATGACCTGGGATGGATCAGAAGGTTTAATACACAGATCATCAATCTGAAAAAGACGTGTTGTAAGATTGTTGAGATCCATTCAAAGTCAGAGAAAAACCATGGGTTATATGTTAGTAGGTGACTGGCCAGGGAAGAGTCATTCAGATAGGGTATTCATGAAAAAAAACACACGATACTACAGGGGTAAGAATGAACAAAAAGCACAAGCAAATAATATAAGGAACTTCAAAATGTAATCCCTAGCACATCCACTAAAACCCACCCGCTGTTTTAGAATATCACACTTACATAATTCAAAGATGGCAGTATTCAATTCAGCACATGTTAGTGTTTAGTAGTCCACACCAGCTATGCTCCATTACCCCACTTCTTCATCTTATCCTATCCTTATCATATCCTATCCTTATCATATCCTTTCAGCATAGCAAGCAGTGACACAGACAAACCATAATGAACTCGTCTTCCCTGAAAGGTGAACTGTCCGTCTGTCCGTCAATCTGGAGAAGCAGAACAGGGCAGTGGGTGTGGGGCTCTGACACTTACAGACTCATAGGTGGGGGGGCAGCTGGGCAGCTCTGGGGGTTGCCCCCCTCTCGCTGGAGGCTGAGGGGGCTGGAAGTTATTAAAGGAGTCATAAGTGCCAACCGAGGGCCCGTTGAATCCGATAGGGCCAGGTGCCTGAAGAAACAAATTGACCACACTAATGACAAAACATCCCATTCCTATCAGCCTTAACTGACAACGTCAGACGAGAGTTAAGGGCCCTTCAGCTGCTTGTCGGTGGGGATCTTACTGGTCCTCTAGGTGTAGGGTAGCTGAACGCCGATGGGGGGCCCATGGGCATAGGCATGGCTCCAGCAGTGAAGCCACCTCCTCCACCACCACCTCCACCGCCTGGTTTCTTGAAGTCTGAGTCCACATCTATGAGGTCAGCTTCCTCTCCTTGACACGCCTCAGGCTACAGGTGGGTTGGGGGGGCACATGATTAGAGTCAGGGGAGCATGGAGACATACAGGACCCCAGGTGAGTGCATTTAACAACAGGTTAAAAAAAAAAAACACAAAGTGGTTTGGCCCACCAGGGCTTGACATACAGACCAGTCGATAGTTACTCAAGTCAATACATTACACACATGAATCTCAGACCATATAGCTCTTGATACATTCATGTAGCACAGAAATACAGTAAAAATATAATCCTGCACAAAGCCCAGTTCTTCTACCTACTGAAAAGACTAAACTGATGTGTCACGCTGTGCATCCATTTGGACCTTTTCAGAAAGCTAAAAAGTTTCTGTGCTTTCAGCAAGGAGGAGAGCAATACTTCCTTAGCTGCAATCCATTTACATAGCTTTTATCTCCCAAGTCTTCACCTAGCCACTTTCCCCCTGGAGAACCTGTTGAAACTGGATGTAGTTTTTACAATGGTGGCCCAATTTACTAGAGCTGCCCCACAGTCCCCTTGATTTAGTATGAGAAGAGGAAATATTCACTTGCAGGGCTTATAGTCAAATATACATCACATGTGGCTGCAAACTTCATCAAAGTTAATCAACATTTTGAATAAATTCTGATCTATTCTGAGAATTAAACCTGATATGATGGCATAAACTGTTATTTAAAGGTGGAGTGCCAAGGGCTGTCTACTTGGTGTTTGGAGTCATTAACAGTTTTGTACAACAGGAATGATCATGAACAAATGGTGAGCCAGCCTGAGATATTTCTAGTGACCCTGCTGTTTATGCTGAGCGGAGCTTGACAAATGCCTTTTGAGGTAAGGGATTTCTTGTCCAGGATATTGAGATGCTTTTTTTTCTTTTTTTTTAAGTTAACAGTAAATGTTGGTAGGCCCAGAGGTTTAGTGGGATACTCACTCTGACCATGGCATCTGGCTCATAGGGGACATTGTAGTTCTTGGCAATCTCAATGAGATAGCGCTCTACCAGGATTTTAGGGGGAGCTTCCACACTCAGTTTGTGCATGAGCTACAGGGGAAAGCAAGACAAGTGAGATTTAGCTTCACAAAAACAAACACATCAACATACATGTACATTTTCAAGCAGGCCAGTGGAAAGGTCATACCCTATCATTTACAGTCCCAATTTGGTTTGTCCTACAGAGCTTGCCGTATTCCTTGCTGTATTTAGCACACAGCTGATCAGACACCTGTTTGAAAAAAAGACCAGTATCAACCATTATACAGCAGAAAGAGAACAGACTGCATTTGAATACAAGTATGATTAGCCTAAACAACTACACACTCCGGGGTTCACACAAATAACACGACTTACAGTTTTGAGCTCGTTGACCTCTGACTGCAGACGGGGGGCTGCCCAGATGAGTGTGGACACAGCCTCTTGTAGGCCAGGGTCCAGCTCCCTGTCAAGGCACACAGATATTTAGGTCATACTCAAACACCCATCATAGGGGCAGAGAGACTTGGTTGAATGGGAACAATTCAGCTTCTTTTTGTTGTTGTTTGTCCTCGTTTAGGCTAAGTGCATAATCTCTCCTCGCCTCTAAACCCATTGGAGAAGGCAAGGCCTGTCATCCACAATCAATGGGTTTTGAGAAAGAGGCATGGAGGCATGGAGGCATGGAGGCATGGAGGCATGGAGGCATGGAGGCATGGAGGCATGGAGGCATGGAGGCATGGAGGCATGAGGCATGGAAACATGAGGCATGGAAACATGAGGCATGGAAACATGAGGCATGGAAACATGAGGCATGGAAACATGAGGCATGGAAACATGAGGCATGGAAACATGAGGCATGGAAACATGAGGCATGGAAACATGAGGCATGGAAACATGAGGCATGGAGACCCTGTGTGGGCTCACTCACTTCATGGACTGAATGAGGCCAAAGCGAGCCAGCAGCAGGTCACAGTAGAGTTCCAGGATTTCCATGGCCTCAACTAGGTAGTCCTCTCTGATGATGTGCTCCACGCGGATCCTCGCTCGCTCATCCTTTCCTGACGACAGGTAGTCCGCAATCTCCTTTCTTGCCTTCTGAGCTAGCTCAGCTACAGAGACAGAAGATCCATTCTGTTAGCAATTCTAATAAAGACACAAAAAGTAATTGAACAGAGAAGAGGCTACAGCTTGCCTTTCACGCATGTGCGTGCGTGTAGGTACCAGACTCACTTTTCTTTTTCTCCAAGAGCTTTAGGCGATTGATCACCAGTCGAAGATTGACCCGAAGTCTCTCTGCCTTGAATCCACCGCCAAGCATGATGGCCAACTAAGGAAACAAAAGGATTGTTGTCTCTAAAATGGTAAGTGCAAATTGGCAAGTCTGACTATATGCCCCACCGACATGCTATCATCACCCACCATATTTCTTCACCTATCCTTTGTTCATGGAATGTGACGACGAAGGAGAAGGGAGGAGAGCGAACGAGGGGAGGATTCGATCCTAGTTAGTCACCCACATCATATGAGCAGGTTGATGACGACACCAGTAAGTAGGCTAATACAGCCAGGCACAGAGGACTGTAGCTCACAAACAACTTATTTAAGTAAATCGTTGCGTTACCGAGTTGTGTGGTTGTCCAGCTAGATATTTAGGATAAATGTATACACTATAACTCGCTCTGTATAGGACACACCACTAAAATGTAAACAGACAGACACTAATCTTACGTTAGCAGTACCCAGAGAACTAAACAATAACACTGCTGGCTAGCTAACTTTAGACATCGTATCCAGGAAGTACATACAGTACAACATATGTTGTGGCATTAAAAAAATCATTCAATCGTTCATTGCAAAATATAAACGAAATAACTACTCAGTTAACATAACATTGCTTGTTCAACCCAGGACAATACAATAAATATACTGATAAGAATAGCTAATTCCTCAGACTGTGCTATGCAGCTAGCCAGCTAACGTTAGCAATTAGCCTGCGAAACAATGCAGTGATGTTTCAACGCAAAACGTATCAGGCGCTCTAACGGACGTTAGCTAACTATATGTGTAGATACTTTCCATTTTACATTGAGTAAATAAAATGTTTGCCAATACCTGTCGCGATTGTCAGGTAAATAGCAACAACTTATTGAGTTGCTTTGGAGTCTGTTCCGTAACTGCGATCCTTCCGTGGATATATATTTGTGCCCTTCCGTGAACGTTATTAAAAACCCGGATGACCAGTAGACGTCATGGGAAAATACCTAAAGTGGGAGGTTCAGATACATAATAGAATGCTTTATATCTGTTGGTTCACGCCTGTTTACAGCACCACTAGAAAGCAATGTTGACAGTAGATGCGGTAAATTACCTATAGAACAGACCGTGGTTACAATGCAGTACATGTACAGTACAGTTCTGAAATGCATCTGTCAAGGTTAGGAAAAAATGCAGTGAAATAAAAAGGCAAATCATTGTGGACTGAGGACTCACATTATATAAATTACATATGCATCCATTTAATCTGATTATAGCTAAAGTCCAGATAAATTCTGAAAAATATATTTTAAAGTTATTTTAAGCTGATGCCTCCATTGCACATACAATCAGTAACCAGTTTATTAGGTACACAAATCTAGTACCAAGTTAGATGCCTTTGCCTCCCGAACAGATTGTTACTTCAGGGCATGGATTCGACAAGATGTTGAAAAACTTCCTACCGGGATTGTAGTTGATGACTCTGTCATTATGTAGTTGCTGCAGATTGGAAGGCAGCCCATTAAGGCTGTAAACAGTCTGTTCCATCTCATCCCAATCATTCTCTATTGGGTTGAGGTCTGGGGACTGTGCAGGCGACTCCAGTAAGCTGAACTGGTATTCTTCAAAATAGGGAATGATTTACCAGAGTTTGATCATTGGTTTGTTCCAATATGCTGTTCTGCTCAAATATTTGGCCGTCTATGGCCTGCCTATACCTATGACAGATGCTTGTTTTAGTCCTTTAGTCTCTCTCATCAACAAGCTGTTATCATCTTAAGGACTCCCGCTTTTTGTCTTTATTCACACCATTCTCAGTAATCCTACAAGGTAGTAAGGGAAACACTCATAAGGATCTGGCACATCTGGCACCGGCCATCATAGCACAATTGGTTGGTTGGGTCACTCGTTTCGGCAAGCCACAGCCACAAGACTGTCTACAGTAACACCCACTGTTGCAAATGAGAATTTGTACCTAATATACTGGAGTGTTTAACATGGCAGCATTGGTTTGATTCTATGCCACTGCTATGTGAGCTCACTAACTACCCCACATTTTCCCCTCAACCCCCAAAAATATCCAAAAATACATTTAAAAAAAAAAGCTAAAGAAAACCAAAGAAAAGCTGCACATGACAGAGTATTCAACGTTTTACACTACACCCCTCAGTTCAAATGTTCAGCAAAGTTCTCTGAAAACCAATAGTAATGTGAAACTTGAGCAATAATACCTTAATTGCCACTTTATTGCCTATTACAAAGTTGCGAGCACATTGGCTAACCACAGGACAACCAATATAACAGCATCCTCTTATAAAATCTGTACAAAGAAATGTACATAATCAGAACGAAATCATCATAACACTACACATGTTACAACTTGAGTTTGCTGACTGAGACTTCCTTGTGTTTCTTCTTCTTGGAGCCCGGGTCCACAGCCCCTTTGATCTGGCTTTTCACTTGGTCTTGCAGTTGGGAGAAGAAGGCAGAGGAGGAGCGGAGAGCTTTGTCTTTCCCTTCGTCCTGGAACAGAGCACAAAAAAGCATAATCAACATCTATGTTTATCCGTAATAACTGGTTTATTTCGACTAAGTACTAAAACCCAAACGGCAATTTTCATACATTTGTGAAGTTTAAAGATTCCGCCTGGGCCAAAATAATACCTTAAACCCATCTTGGGCTGGATGAGAAATACGTTGTTAATACGTGCATAATCTTAAAGAATAATGGCTATCATCTCAGTAAGTATGAAATTGCAAGTTTGAAAGTGAATGGTTTTGATGACATGGGGCACAAATCAGCACATACATGAAATACTTCATCATCAAAAAGGGGGGTCCTTTATGGCCAGACAGTGCCACTTTCACAACCAGTAGCCCAAAATCCCCAAATGCATCTCTCATATAGAAAGGGGAACTATTTTGATTCCAGAATATTGACATACTCCATTCTTTAGAATCCCAAGCTGATATCTGTATCATATACAGCTTGTTCATAGATCAGAGGGTCTTACATGTATGTCAGAAATCTACTGGCCAGCGTAGATATTGACCACAGTAATTTTCTCAAATGGCTTGTGACACAGATGCAGGGACACACCTTGTTATATCAGGGGTTTAGAACCTACGACCCTTCGTTTACTGGCTCAACAGTGCTAACCACTGGGCTAGCCTACCACCCCTATTATAGCACATAACACAGAAATGTGTGATACACCCAATGACCTGAGTATTTTTACTCATCACGTATACATGCAAAGGGGTTTCATTTTAAAAGACATTAGGATATTTATTAATTACCAAAAAAGACCGGATGGGATGAAGAATAAACTGACCTTCATTAATGTTGCTTTGCCTCCCTTCGTGAGTTTCTTGAGGTTTTCTGCCACTTCCGCCTTTGATAGTTTCTTATTCTCTCCAGTTCTGTTTGCCTCCTTCAATTTTTGTCTCATCTCCTTCTCATGGATCTTAATGCGCTTCACTCTCTTTTTCTTGCGCCTCTCTCGTTTCTTGTCTGTGGCAGTCTTTTCAGAGTCACCAAGAAGGTCACCAGCCTTGTTCTTTTCCTACAATTTGAAAAGAAAATGGTGTAACCCAGTATGCAGAATCATTTAGTTAAGGACCACAAAGTAGTTTGCTGGATTTCCTAAAACCCTGAATGCTTACACATGCAACAGGGTACTCTGTACTGGGAACATGATTTAAAATAAGGAGACATTAGAAGGGTGCTTGACAAACCTTCACTTCCTCTGGAGCCAACAGAGTAGCATTACTAACACTGACGGGAGCCACCTCCTCCATGGCAATAGAAGGCAGGTTGGAGACAACCTTCACTTCAGGAACAGGCTATTGGACACAAAGAAAAACATCCGTTTAGTATTAATCAAGTGTATGTGACACACTCATTTAGCATTTGATTTAATTGACAAACTACAGACAAGGAAATGGACAAGAAAACTCACCGGTCTTGGTGTGAAGTGGAAATTAGAGAGTGCATCTAGTTTAAGGAATAGTGAATCCATGAGTTTCTGAATTTCTACATGAGCTGGGTTTTCTTCTTCCTCTACCTTTTGCTGAAATAAAGTAAAATACGTCAAAATGACTAATCCGACAAATTATAAATGCCATGTGGAGAAAAGCCAATATGTCTACATTGAAATGGAATGGACAAACTACCTGATTTTGCTTCAGGTATTCCTGTTCATAAACCTCTGCCAGGCTTAGTTTGCTCTTCTCATGGTCCAGAGTCAACCGCTTCTTGTATTCAAACACCTCTTCCTTAGGCTTCTCCTTGCGCACCACATCATCCCACACCTCAAAGGAAACCAAAACAGTCGGAGTGTGAAAACAGAAGTCCCAATGCAGTTTCATCTGAACTAAGAATAGGACAGACCATTACTTGTTCCAACTATTTACTCAGAATAAAACGATAACGACAGGTGTTTCATTCACTGGATGAAAAGTTGTTTGTTGCAAGGATGGAGTCGACATCCTGGAAATACTGACCTGGTCTTTAATCCTTTGCTTGATGATGTCCTCCAGTTGCAACGTGGTTTCTTCTGTTACAACAGGGGCTAAGGAAAAAAAAAACAGAGCAATGAACAAACCCCATGACAACCAGGCTCATTAAATAAGGCTACTGGTGGGCTATTTTGACTCCCATTTCGACAGAATTCCTGTCCTAAAATGGACATTCCATTGAGGTTCCACCCCTGAACACTCAGGGATGTGGCCAATACATATTCCAGAATATGGATGAAAATATTAAGGTGCTGAAAGTGGGATAAATAAAACCCAACATTGTTTCCTGTTGTATGATCTCTCAGTGTTTTTTAAATAAATTATTTAGCTTTTTGAGAATTCCAGTGAGACTGTATAGGCTCATTTTTGTGTCTGTCGTTCTGTGTGTTTATTTAAAATATTTAAAACACAAAACTGTAGGATTCCCATTGCCACCAAATTATGGACTGCACTCAGACATTTGCCCATCATAAAATACACTATACCAATTTACATTTTAGCAATTTAAAAGCAACTTCTGCAGACACACTCACAGGAGCCATTAGGGTTAAATGCCTTGATCAAGGGCAACATATACTTCACCATTTCAGATCTGTTCTTTTTCTAAGCAGATACCTTTAGTTTACCGTCCCAGTGCTCTAACCAGTGGCCTCCAGACCAGTACATTGTCAAAATTGTTGCTGGTAGTACACCACCTAAATATAAAGTTCATGCACTGCTAATATGGATTGCCTGTATTGAAGCCTGTACTGAGTTCATTTTGCATGTTGCAGTTTGCTCAACCATGTGATGTCTTCAAAACCAACAGAATATTAAAAAGAAGGCCCTCTCCTTTTTTTCAACATTGACCAGGACAAAACATCTTTAATAGCCTGTTACTTTTACTTTCAACATCATTAATCTTAAAGCAATGGGGGTGTTAGCTTCTGTTATGCAAATCATACGGTTTTACAATGTATAAAATAAATAGATTTATATTTTTAATCCAGACTAGCAAAGATATGTTAGGTTATGATAATTTGTCTGTAAATATGTGAGAGTGAAGAAATCCTAGTGCCCCCCATATTTCAATTTGCTCCATGTCTATGTGGATGCTACGGTGAAAGGTTGCATGGCTGTCAGTTGTATCTTCACTTTGGTGTTTTTGATGCATAAACATTGATATGCTGATAGATGGGTAACATTTCTATAAAAACCTTGCCCTGGTGGACAAAAACATCTTCCCTGAAAAAATTCAAGGTGACATTTTCAAAGCTGCCACTTCAAGGACAAATATCATACTTTGATAAAAATTGTGTTACTGACAGAAACATTTATCATCGGGAAATGCTGGCCATCGTCTTAAAGGTCCAACATTTATTTATACGGGTGCAGGGCTTTAATACTAAAGTCCAATGGGACCGACAGCAAAACTGAACAGAATGACAATCATGTGACACACACCCATCCTGGAAGCCGAGTCAAATACCACGTCCACCTCCAGAAGGCTGTTCTCTGGGCGGGTCTGGGCTGACACCTCTCCTGTCAGTTGCCATGGCTTCTCTCCCATCGCAGCCTTCTCCAAATCCTGGATCTTTTCCGCCATCTGTGAATGGTTAGAGATCACCCTTTTATTAGTGTGCTACATATACACTGCAGATGAAAGGAGGACAAAAACTGGAAACTGCCTTTGGATACCCTTTCTTGTCGCTTCTCAAAGGATGACTTGGATTCAGGTTCTGAAGCAGTTTTGGACTTTCGCCCGAAGATTTTTGTCATGTTTTCTTCCTCACTGTCATTATTTTCTCCAGGGAGGTTAAAGGTCACGTGTTTTAATGACTCCCTTGCTTGTCTGCCATCTTCATCCTCAAGAAAGTCCCTGAAACAGCAACAGACCAAGCGCAACACTTAATAAATGAAAGCAGGGTGGGAAATTAGCACCAGCCACCAGCCAAATGCGGGTACCTTTTCACAGTGGCGGGTAACTTAGCCTTGTATACCAGCCACGGTGCCAGGTGGATTGTTAAATGTTTTCATTTGTTACTACTTAAAACTTAACTTGTCACAGATTGGACATCTTTTAATGAAAAACGCTGTTGCTAAGTAACGATGATGCACTTTTTTCAAGGTTCACATTTGAGTGGTTTTGAGCGCTAATCTGTGAGCCTAAATAGCCTGAGCTGAGGTACAGATAGGGTTGCCACCTGTCCCGTATTGTAAAATAAAATGCGCTGTCCCTTACAGAATCAACACGGTATGCGATTTGTCCCATATGTGTACATCCCACTCTAATGCATGCATTACGTTTTCACAAGCTTGCATTCACATGAGAAATAATAAAACCCAAAGTTTCAAGAGACATAGTAGTAAGTAGTAGTAACTACTCATTCAGCATCGTTGATTACAGAGACTCAAGCGCAGTTACATATAGAAGAGCAGTTCACCCAGACACACAAGTTGCCAGACCCAGACTCACCTTCTCCGTGCACACGGTCTATGTCTATGTCTGAGAGAGATTTAACCAATATCCCACTTGGTGGAAAGTCAAGTCACTAATTTTTTGAGAACATTTAAAAACAGGAGTTGACCCAAAGTGCTTTAAAGTCGAGGCAGATGGATTAACAACCGCCTTAATACAGGTAGGCTATACATGCAGGCGCTAGAACCAACATGTTAGACGGGCCTTTGATTTCCATGGGCTTTTATCCTACAAATCAACATAGAATAGTATCTTCAGCATGAGGGACAGAAAGCAAATCATTTCTGCGTGCATGGCCTGCTGAAGCTGTACACAAGCAAAATACATAGCTGTCAATCAAATTCGAAAGCTTTTAGTAACTACAGTATATTTACACATTCTTTGTAGCTTAGTGATGTACAGAACACCTTCGATCGCATTTGCAGATGAAGGCAAGAGAGCTAGCCTACATTCCCAACAGTAATTAGTGAAGTAGGGTATTAGAAGAATATTACCTAAACTATTTTTTGGGGAGGAAAGCATTCTCACTGGGGGGCAATGCCCTCCGTGCCGCCGGATCTGTATACATGATTAAAGGAATAATACATAAAAGGCTACCCCATCCTTCCTGGGAGGTGGGTTCTTTTGAAAGACCAAACTCCTTGCCTATGTCTATTATCTGATGTTTTAATATATAATAATATACTATAATTAATGCAACTGTTACTCTTATTGACTATTTCATTTACATTCATGTTGAGAGTAGCATAGGACTTTGAAATTAATGCATAAAAAGCACAAATTGGTACATAAAAATTCCCCAGAATGCAGGATATGAAGTGTCTGACACTTAAAATCTCATCGGGGAGAACCCCCAGACCCCCCTGGCTTTTGTGTCTCCCGGGCTTGGGGCCACTGGCATGGTGTCCCTTATTTTTCCACATTGAAGCTGGTCACCCTAGGTATAGATGAAAGGAAAGTTAACAGTTGAAATGTGGTGACATACACCTGGAGTGAAAAGGCCTGCTGTCGGTTAAGCCCCAGTAGATAAGGTGAATGTTGAAACGGTTGAGGGCAAACAGAAGAAAATGAAAAAGGTACTTATCAAACAAGTGACGCCTCTACGACCAGGGAAAAACGAGGGAATGGTTAGCCTATGTCCCTGAAGAGCAGTCCATGCACTGGTCTTATAACAGCACTGTTTAGTCTTGCAGCTTTTATAGCTTCCCATGTTTTATATTCTACTTCTATTTTCTTATTCTATGTTTTATTATTATGCTGTATTTCATATTTCTATTCTTGACTTATTTTGTTATTAAATGTAAATCCTGCCATCTTTTACCAATTGTAATGCAAGTTCTGGTGCTATCAGAGGAATAACCTCTGTGTAAATGTAAAAATCTGCTGATAATGGATCTGACTGTTTTGATTCTATTGCATTTTTTCAATTTTCACTGTAAAGCACATTTAATTGCTTCTATGAATGAAGTGTGCTATATAAATAAACTTCCTTCCTTGCTAACTGCCATACTTACGCGTTGTCAGATAATTCTACAACCAACCTTAAATCAGAAGCAATGAAAGAACAGGATTCATCCAAGTCTCATATTAAGTGCACTCAGCTGGCGAAGATGGGACCCCACGAGTAGAGGCAATAAAGGCCATCTGCTCTTTGCAATCGGCCCAGTTGGACAAAATGAGAATGCTCTTCAGAAACGTCCATGCCATCGGCAAGAAGGGCAGACCTTTTCGGGACTACGTTTAGATGTCCAAGTAAGTGAATTACTAACTTGAATTTGTGTTTTGTGATGGCTAGATAGCTAGTTAGTTAGTTTTAGCAGCCGCAAGGAAATAGTGCATTATAACTCATTGTTAAATGAATAAGTCGAGTTACATATTTGTAATGCAGGTCAATGCCAAAGTCACAGTTCTCATTCAAATTACTTTTCTGAATCCGCCATTCAGCTGCGCCATCAGGCCAGCATCAGAGAGAGGAGGCCGGATTTCATGGAAAGAAGAGCCAGGAAGACAAAGACCAAACTTGAAGATGAGAAGATGTCTGAAGAGGAAAATTATGACTCCGAAGAAGACTAAAGTGAAACTTTCAAGCTATGTTACAGAGAGATGAGTCAAGATATTTTCTTTAAACATGTAGGCCTACATTAACTGTAGAATATGACCAAACTAATTGGCACAAGGCTTGTTTTCATGTGTCACTTTAGTTATTTGCCTATGTTCATAAAATATGTATTAATAATACAATGAAAGTATTGAAGCAATTAAAAAAATGCTAGTGCACTCTCTTAACTGGGGCTGGTAAAAACTGGGCATCCACCAGTCACTGTGGCTGGTGGGCACGTATTAAATACATTAATCTTGCATATTCCCCATTCCATACCAACCACGTAATGTATAAGATACATGCATCCAACACTTACTCATTTTCATCATCTTCATCTTCATCTTCTTCCTGCATCCCATCCATACTCGCATCCTCATCAGTTTCTGATTGGTCAGCTGTTTCTGCAGGTTGATCCTCTACAGCATCAAAGAAGTCTTTGTACTTCAGATTCCTGGAACTTTTCAGCTACAGAAATTACAGTACAGGAAAATAAATGTAATCAGTTTGTTTGACAACAATAATAACCAGAAACTCTAGCAGCATGATATTTGTATGTATTTGAACAATAGGTATATGCAGTGTTGTCTTCATTACATAAAACCACAAAATGGTGACATCCACTGTAGCGTAACAACAGATGTACATGCACAAAACAATCTGATATTGAATACGAATTGAAATACATACTTTGCTTGCTTTTTTGGATGAGACCTTTTCACCAAAAAGGTCTACATCTTCATCTTCAGATGGCATGTCTTGGAAAAAATCGACTTCATCATCATCATCATCGTCGTCACCTCCCTCCTTACCCTCCTTTTGATCCATATCATCCAGAAAAGACTCCATCTCTGAGAGCTTGAAGAACCGGTCATCAACCTCTGACGAAGGACCCAATGGTTTGGACTCTCTTAGCAAAGAGCGTTTCTTGCCTTTAGCTAGTTTTTCGAATGCATCCACATCAAAATCTACATCAGAATCCTCATCTGAGTTAACCCCACCCACAGCACCCATCGCAGTCTTTTGCAGGCGTTCTCTGTCTCCTTGTTCATCTTCTGTGCCACTGTCACTCATTTCCTCATCATCTTGATTGTCCTCTTCATCTGGATCTTCATCAGCAGGCACTTCATCATGCAGGATACTCAGTGTTGTATCCAAGGCAGCTTGACTCACTGCTACCTGGAACAGTTTCAGCACTGCATCATTCTGAAGCTCTAGTTCTTGCCATATCTGTTCCTCGTCAAAGTTCTCAACCATAAGTTGGTCCAGAGGGCTTCCCTTTGAGTCTTTGGGCTCATGGGCTTTTTGGAAGTCATAGAGGAGCTTTGTGAGGGAAGTAAATTCTGCTGCTGCTCCATCCTGAAGACTTTAAGTATAAAGAAAAATATAAAGAATACAAATTAAATTGTTAACAGTACTTTTGCAATAGTACAGTTATTATATTGGCTCGTTGCAGGTTAAAACCAAAACTTGTGACTGGACAAGTTAAAAGTGCCAATTCAAGCAAATTTGAAAATAAGAAAATGGCAGCATAAACTTCAAGGAAAATTGACAGTTTGTCACATGCCTAGTTTTCACTGCAGTGGCATCAATGTCCAATACATATTCACTTTCCTATTCTACATTGATATAACATTTCCACAAATGACTTACTTTACTGTGGAGTATTAGACACTTTATAATAACATCTGATGTTGTTAAAACTGTGTAAGTTTCACAATCTTAAATAATCATAAAATGTTGTATGAAATAATTCAGTCATTTAAAAATAATTTTGGCAATCATAGCACATGTCAACAAAAGGAAAATGCCCGATACTCAAAGCTCAGTACTCAATGTTGGTATCAACAATAAAAAGTGGTATTGGTGGTTCCCTACTCATGGGCATCAATAATCATTCAAGGGCCCCGGGCTGTGTTGCCACACACTCATAAGCTTAGGACCAAACCAGACCAAGTTTCTAATCTTTATCACAGGTTGGATTCAAAATGTGAACTAGGTAGTCATTGACTCTTCAGAGTCATAGCAGCCCTGTCCACACCGGGTGGCGCCGAGCCAACGGGTGCCCCCGTACTTCAAGTCACTGCCGGTATCCCACTTGGCCGTAATGGCACAGCTGTACTAATAGCCGGCACAGCTGTACTAATAGCCTTCAACTATTGTAACCACTAATTGTTCCACAGCAGCATTTCAAAAGCATTTGGAGTGAATGTTCTCTGTTGATACTTCTTTCCCAGTTGCAAAATATTATGGTTTGCGGACAAAATACCCCTGGTCACATCGCATAGCTTCACCCACCAACAGCTCATTACTTTTAATTCCAAAGAACAGTGCATTCCGTTGAAGTGTATACAGTAGATTTGTATGCGATGACGACTTGACAAAAAATTTTGAATAACGCGTGTTTAACACATACCTTCATGATGAAGGCATATCATTTTGTAAAGACGCTGTATGTGTAAGCCAAAATAATGTTTATGAAATCTATTGTTTAAGAGCGAATTTTGCACCAGTAACTATCGATCACGTCAACGAATCAAGAGTAACTACATTAATATGTTTTTACAGCATATGCTTTTCTATCTATAAGAATCAGGGATTACGTTCCATCTTGCTAGCTAACCAAACTCGAATGCTTGATTAAGAAACGCTTAGCTGATCGCCCGTAGCATAGTGTAACTAGTGAATTCATTGTTGGTTAAACATATTAATATAATACATATGTTGCACTTACTTCAGAAAGTTTTCTGGATGTGCAGTATTGATGTTCAATAGCTTTAAACAACTCTCCAACGTGTTACCTACATCCCCAGTAGCCATCGTTTTTCCTCACATGGGAACATACGTGTAACAATAAAATATGCATCCCTTGAAACATTCTCCGTTGACTATCCGGATTAAAGTTCCGGTTAGGGTTAGCTAGATTAAAACACAACACTAAAATCCCGCAAAAACGTATTTACAAGTCAGTTAGCAGTTTTTCATAAAAAAGTGTACATCTACTTTATGTAATTGTCTCGACACTCAAAGCGATTCTCTATCCAACATTTCTTAAACCTTCGAAGAAATATGTCGGCGTCCTTGTTAAAGGTTGCACGTAAGTATCTACAGTTATGTACTCACACTTGCTACCATGCGTAGTGACTGTTGTTTTAGCTAGGCACCATGCTAACATTAGTTTATACTTGTCACAGACCCTCTTTATGTTTTATGAGAAAAAGTCTAATCAAAAATGTCTAACCTCACATATCCAGTTAACTTACACAGCCTTAACTGAAGTAATTTACCATTCAGTTTATACAGTCAAATCCGCATACGTAACTATAATAGAGCTTGTTGATTTAATACGTAACACTCAATTTCTTTGGCACAGTTCTTCCGAAGTATATTAGCCCTATGCTAAGGACATTTTCAACCTTGCCATCACGCTACAAAGGCATTCCAGGATCTGTCTGGAAGCTGGGAAAACTGAATCACATCGCTATAGCTGTACCAGACATGGAAAAAGCAACTGCTCTTTACAGAGATGTGCTCGGGGCTCAGGTCAGCAACGAAGTTCCCCTTCCTGAGCACGGGGTCTACACTGTCTTTGTGGAGCTTGGTAACACCAAGCTGGAACTGCTGCACCCACTTGGTGAGAAGAGCCCCATAGCAGGCTTTTTACAGAAGAACAAATCTGGTGGGATGCACCATATCTGCATTGAGGTGATACAGCCTTTATTGTGATAAATGTGCTTTTAAGCTACCATTAACGGGCAGTATTCACTCTACTTCTCTTATCTGTTTACTAATGTATTCATATTTTATGTTTTTTATGATTTCAGGTTGATGATATCAATGCAGCAATAGTGGATCTGAAAGCTAGGAACATAAGAACCCTGTCAGCTGAACCAAGGATAGGCGCTCATGGGAAGCCTGTCATGTTCCTTCACCCAAAAGACTGTGATGGAGTGCTTGTGGAACTGGAACAAGCGTGAATACCCACAAGTCTCAAACACGTTGTAGTTAACAGTTAGCTGGTTTTAAAATACATTTATTGCACCCTTCCCAACAATTGTAGAACGTTAGTTAATGTAGATTTTTATATTACACAAGTGGTCAGTTTTTCTCAAAGGTTATCCCCCCATATTTAACCTAATGAATAGATAGAAATGTGCAAAAATAGAATTACTGGCATCCACATTCATGTTCAAGTTTATACATTCTATTCATGATATTTCGATATATTTAATGCTACCCCACAGTTGACAACTGGACCTTTAAGTTAAAGACAACAATTCAATAACACTGTTTGTAAAATAAGTGCTATTGAGTCAAAACAGTTCCCAAATGAATGTTTTCGAAGTCCTATATATGCCAATATGTGCCCCATGTTATCAAAACCATTGCAAATCAAGGATTATTACATTCTTTTCATTGTATTTCCAAATATTTAATCCTATCCTTTAGGTGAAATCTGGGCCATTAACTCCCTGCTGCTTAATTGAGGATATTAAGGAAAACAAATCAATATCTGTTAATATAACTCTTATTTTACCAGTGAGAACACATTACCACAATGATCTGGGAGCAAGTAGGGTGTACTGCCCTGCAGCCCCCAATGTAACATATGTTCCACATCGAAAAGCTTTGGCCAGTTATTGAAAAGTTACTATTTGGTTTAAGTATACCTGCCTCAAGTATCTATTTTCTTCTTTTCTGAATAAATTCTATGAATTGTTAACTGTGTAAGCTTTGTATGGTGTGTAAATAAAATATGTATTCATTAATTTGATTAATATGTCTTCTCTCTATCTCCCATTCTAACATACTTCATTAACATGGGCAAACTTGTTAATACTGGCAAAGCAAGAGAAAGGAATAATGTACAGTTAGAATGAAACACAATGTTTCTCACTCTCACAGTCAGCCATGTCATTTGCATACTGTTTATACATTGGCTACCATTGTAATTTCCTTGCCAGATGACAGAAGGCTGTTTTGTCTCCTTATGCACATCAAATCCTCTTTTTGTGAGAGATAAAGCGCTGCCATCTATACTTTCGTTTTCCAGAGGCCCAGTGTCTCACAAGTATTTTGAAATGTTGAATTTCATCTTTTAGTGCAGTAATTTCTTCAGTTAACCAGTTAAGAAAAGCAAAATGGCTCATTCATTGGGAACTTTGGATGCTCTAAATATAGAATAATTTCCTTAACAATCATTTCTTGAGTATGAATGTGTTGTTTTAGTGTACATAAAGCAGTTAAGCTTAATTGCAATGACATCTAAGCAGCCTTTCCTATGTTCACTTTAGTGTTGAAGACAGCTGTTGTGATTTCCTCAGTGTTATAATTCTCTATGCTTTTAGGAATTGGAGGGAATGCATTTTAAAAGAACATCTTTCCAGTTTCTGCCTGAATATAAATTCATAGCCTTCAGGCCATTCCAAATGACATTAGTCAGGCTCCTGTTTTTATAGATTTCCGGCAATGTGTTTATGCTGCTTCTATTTCAGCACTGAACATGGTTAATGGTTCAAATTGCAGTAAAAGAATGCAACAGCTGTATCAACAGTCTGAGGCCTAGATACAGTTTAATATTCTAAAGAAAAGTCCATCTTGTCAAATATTTTCCAAATGCAAAACTTGAAGTTACTAATTTGTTCTAATTGTAAAGTCACATTTGCCTTATCAGAGCAGTATTTGGAGTAGAACTGACAGTCAGGCAATTTGTTGTGGGACTTATCATGCAACTATTGTCTACCTGAATGATAGGAACAGTATCTGATCAGGCGAATTCATTTGTGGTTGTGGTTTCAATATTCATTTCAGATATTCGTTTCCGATATCAAGTGTTCCTGTTTCACAATTACATTTGTTAATATGCCAATATGTGTTAATCACATACAACAAAATATAAATTTTCAGGATTTATTTG
>JACXGJ010002267.1:0-68121 GCA_016801105.1 Esox niger | reverse complement strand
ATGTATGGGTGCAATGTATGGGTGCAATGTATGGGTGCAATGTATGGGTGCAATGTATGAGGCAATGTATGGGTGCAATGTATGGGTGCAATGTATGGGTGCAATGTATGGGTGCAATGTATGGGTGCAATGTATGGGTGCAATGTATGAGGCAATGTATGTGTACAATCCAGTATGAGTAAGAATGCAGCTTTTGCACTCCTGAACATATTTCTTCCAAAAAACAACCACAGCTTGCCCGAAAGAACACTCCTTGTCTGTGGGCTGACAAGAGCTTTGCTAGATGAGAAAAAATACGGTAAAAAGCAAAGAGTTCAATTATACAACTCATCCAAAAGAAACACCCCTCCCTGACACACAACTTTATCTTTCACTTCCCATTTTGATATCTAATTGTACAGTATCTACAAACTTGTTACATCAAAGCAAATCCCAACAGCTTAGGAGAACTGAAGACCGGGACATTCTTCTTTTGAAACATACTGTGCAAGCTAACCTGCTTATTTTACACAAACAGGAAGTTAACAAAATCAGAGATTAGCTTTCCTCTGCTAATAACCTAAGCTATGTTGTGATGGGGGAGAAATCCCTGTGGATGATGCCTCTCCCCAACAACACCCAAACTGCATCTTAGATTGGACTCTGAACCGAGAGTGTGGTGGATGTAGACCCAGACTTTAAAGGCCACATCAAAGGCCTGTAACTCAATTGGTACTACTTCTGCTATGCTGCTGTCTGGCAATGGTAGAGAATTTACACTGGCTAAATGGAACCAAATCACACCACACTATGCGTGTGTGTGAATGCCATGTTACACCTGAAGATGCTCAGTGAACAGCGCAAACTTGCCGTGAAGATATTCAGGAGTCTGGGCAAAGTTCACAAATTTACAGTATGTGTCTTTGCCAGTCGAGGAGAAAGATATTTTTCCATGATTTTCCTAATATCACCTCTAAAAGGGTTAAAGATAATGAAGGCATCTGTGATATCCCTTCGCATGTACCCGCTAACTAACCAAATATTACCTGGAGACGCACAAGTGAATGTGACAAAACCTTCACCACTATTACAGAAGAATTGTTTGAGAGTTCCAGTTCTGTACACAGACTGTGCTCTGAGGGGATTTGGTGGCATCCAGAGGGAGGGGGCCAAGCATCCTCCGCCTCCCTAAGAGGACCACCCTGATGGGGCTTTAGAGGGTGACAGACCCCCGGGGGGACCACAGGATATCCGTCTGCCTATAAACGACCTCAAACTGATTAGATTTACATTGTCCATCCCCTACCACACACTCACACAAACACAGACAACAAATGGCCCTTCCCCCAGTCGGACTGCTTTTTCAGTCATGACCCAGTTCCCACAAAAAGGGATCATTAAATATGCAATTAGCACAGCCCTTTGCTAAACACGAGTAACTGTCTTTCTCTTTGGGCATAGAGTCTCAGTGCCATCGCATTCTGACATTGATAGTTAATGGTGTGGAGAAGACCCAAGTATGGTCATCTCCTTTCATATCCACATTTTTGTAATTTGGATACGAAAAGGAGACACTCTTATTCAGAGACTTATTGTAGCGAGTGTACACATTTTTCAAACTAACACGGATTTTGTAAGCACCACGCTCTACCAGCTGAGCTGTCCAGGACCTGCAGTTTTAGCTGTCAGTCAGGGGGAGGGGCCTGGAGGAAACCCAGCTGTGGACAGCTCAGCTGTCAATCAAACAAAGTGAAAGGAGGAATATTATTCAATGGTTAACACGTCTGGATCAAGTTTTAGTTGCTTATTCACACACAATGAATGTTTTTTCCTGGATTTCTCCAAAAGCAAACACATTGTTTGGGGAACGTATACGCCCCAGGACTGGTCATCAGCCTCCTGACAGTAGTAAAGGGAGGAAACCCTGATGAACGTAAACGTCTCTCTCTGGCAGTGGTGTTGGAGTGTCGGTTTAGATGTTTTAAAACATGAACAATCTTGAGCAAGGCCTGATTAGAGTACCGTTAGTGATCGGAAACACTCACTGGACTTGTGATTGAATGAGCACACCACTTCACCCAGGGCGGACAGGCAAGGGCAACTGTTTGTTGTCATTGTCCGGACGTGATTAAATAGCATGCCTGTGTATACGTGTGTAGGTACGTGTGTACCAGACTAAGTGCATGTACTGTGCCTGCACATGTAGGGAAAAAAGTGTGTGTGTATATGTGTGTGTGTGTGTGTGTGTGTGTGTGTGTGTGTGTGTGTGTGTAAGCTGAGAAAGGGCCTCACCTAAAGGGCCGATCGATGTGGCCTGCTGGGTAATTGTTGCCATATTGGAGGGTTTGTTCGGGGTGCTGGGCTAGATATTGTACCTGGAAAGAGTCTTTGGAAGCATCTGTGAAAGCCATCACTCTTATTTAATGGGTAGTGAAAAACAGAGGAGGGCGGGATCGAAAAACACACCCACGTGACATTTTATCGCTCCGCCAAAAGGAGAAAGAGGTTGATGCTGTCAGACTGTCTTCTGAAGAAAGATAGGAACATGTGTAGAGTAATTCCAATTTTTATATATGTATATATATTTTATTGCAATGACTCCAGTGGAGACATAGGCCTATGAAGTGTGTATCCTGTGTGATTTGAACACAGAACATACTGATTAGCCGTTTACCAACTCGGGTGTGAGACGCCCCATTGAATATGGCTGACATTCATCTGTCGTATGACCTATGCGCGGGTGCACACACGCACAGCTGCACGTTAACTGCCTGTGCTGTTATGCGTGTGAGTGTGTGGTAACTGCCTGTGCTGTTATGCGTGTGAGTGTGTGGTAACTGCCTGTGCTGTTATGCGTGTGAGTGTGAGGTAACTGCCTGTGCCTATATGCGTGTGAGTGTGTGGTAACTGCCTGTGCTGTTATGCGTGTGAGTGTGTGGTAACTGCCTGTGCTGTTATGCGTGTGTGATTGTGTGGTAACTGCCTGTGATGTTATGCGTGTGTGATTGAGTGGTATGCCTGTACTGCTATGCGTGTGTGAGTGTGTGGTAACTGCCTGTGCTGTTATGAATGTGAGTGTGTGGTAACTGCCTGTGCTGTTATGCGTGTGAGTGTGTGGTAACTGCCTGTGCTGTTATGCGTGTGAGTGTGTGGTAACTGCCTGTGATGTTATGCGTGTGTGATTGAGTGGTATGCCTGTACTACTATGCGTGTGTGAGTGTGTGGTAACTGCCTGTGCTGTTATGAATGTGTGAGTGTGTGGTAACTGCTTGTGCTGTTATGCATGTGTGGTTGTGTAGTATGCCTGTGCTGCTATGCGTGTGTGAGTATGTGGTAACAGCCTGTGCTGTGACGCATGTGTGTGCGTGCGTGCTAACTGCCTGTGTTTTTACGCATGTTTGAGTGTGTGCGATAACGGCCTGTGCTGTTACGCATGTGAGTGCGTGTCTGAGATTGGCAAAGGTGGTCGTTGCTGCAGGTAGAATAGCTAAATCCACATTTGTTTCAGAAAGCATATATTTGGTATACAGAATGGAAAAAAAACATGTTTTGTTACAAGTTGCCAGCAGTCACCAGATCACTTGATGGTACAGTAGATAAAAGCTGATGAATAGTCTTCTGTATATTCAGCGACTTAACAAGCTTAAGTAACTGGAACAATACGTTTCCACCAATATAGAAGATGTATGATCTCATGACCAGTAAATCAGAACCAGAGAGTTCTGTAGTTACCACGGCAACTTAGCAGAAGCAGCAGGACAGCTTCTGTACATTTCAACTTATTTCAATATTTTTAAGTATGTTTATTTATTTGTGATCAACTGGGGTGCTTCTGATTACATTAAGTATCTGATATATCTGCCTGACACTTTTGGCATGGCTAGCAATGCCTACCTATATTGTTTTTGGGAGAAACAAAAATATTTAACATGGTTGCCAGGTCTTGATCTTTTGAGGACTTGTCAGAATTATGACAGAAATAAGAGATACAGCAGAGCTGATGATGAGGACTCATAGCGAGGGACTTGTCTGAACTTTGTGTGGTGAACTAACTGGCTCTCAGAGTGTCTGAGTCATCACCCAAGTCGGTGCCACACAGAAGGGAAAAATATTTCAAGACCAGGCTGTTTCCCAGACTTGTCCTCTACAGGATCATAAACAGACTGCATCACCATCATCAACCACTCACCACCTCCCTTCACTCATGCCATGACTTAATCCTCTGAATCTGCAGAAGACGCAAAAAACACAGAATTGGCGTCAGTTGGCTGAACTTTCATGTCATCATTTACTGCTATGTATCTTTTTTGATCTGAAGTGCTGTGAGAGGAGTACAAGAAGTGCTATAGAAGTTGAATAATTGATCATTTATGTTATTAAATTACCATGTTCCAATGACTGTCGGCTCTGAAATGAGCTACATTGTCTGTTGAGAGCATTATTCCATGACCAGACCATTTGTAAATGGCAATCTTAGGCAAATGTCTACTGCCCCCTTGTGGTGAAAGCATGGTATGGGCTAACAGAAAACCACCATCAAACCACAGCTGAAAAAAGAAACCAGGCAAGCCTGGTTCAGCCGGCCTGCTATTAGAAGGAATGAATGTTGTTGCCCTGGCTGGATTCAATATGCGGTGTCCAATGTGACAGACCATGTCTTTAACCACTACACTATTTAAGTGGGTGCACATTAGATTTGACTAGATTCAAATTTAGTCATTGAATAGTACAGGTACAATACAACGAAACGCAGTTTGCGTCTAACCAGAAGCGCAAATAGAAAGTGCAGAAAATTTACAAGTACAAGTATAAACAAGTGTGTAGAGATGTTGCGTATGTTTACTTCCTGCATTGCCAAAACAATTAGTCGAAACTCCACAGTTCTCGAAACTAGTTCCCTACATTACCCAATTAACATCCAAACCAACAACAGGTATAATAGGATGGCAACACAACGACTCTGAAATGGTCCTTGTCGGGGCAGTTCGTCCATCTCAATATAACCGTAAACAGTTTAACTTCAGGCATGCCATAATGTTGCAACTGAAGCTTGTAGCCAGCAAAGTTCTAGCCTATCCAGAACAAATCCTAATGCCTACTTTGTTTGGTCCGTGGGGTGGACTGAACTTGAGGCGACTGCGTGGCAGTCTGAGTTTTTTACCACCACGCTACCATGTAGCCAGTATGGTTTTCAAAACTATTTCCCTACATTATCTACTAACATCCAAACCAACATCAGCAACAGTACATTCAACGTGTTAAATCACACAAAGAGATTACTGTAAATGGCTAGCTAATAGCTATACAGTAACTATAGTGAAAATGACTCCAATCACTCCATAGCTGGTTCATTCCTTCAGAAACAATGACAGCTGAATAGCCAAACAAAACACTAAGTGAACTACCCTATTTACATCAAAATGGTCCTTGTAGGTGCAGTTCGCCCATTTCAATATAACCGTAAACTGTTTTACTAACCAACAACAGGTATAACAGGATCACAACACTACATTCATTGCATTACATTACTAAGTACCTATAATGAAAACAATGCCACACTGTACAGTGTGGTAAACTCACCTAGCGTCGTCCCGTCCTCCCCCATAATGCACTTCATAGAAGCGATGATCTGCTCCACGACAGGTGGTGACATGGATGTGGCGTAAACCGCGCTGTGAGAGTGGACACGTAAGTAGTCTATCAACTCCTAGAAAAGGATTCAAACAGAACAGGACCCAAAAGTATGTCAGTAATCAATCGAACATAAGATATAATTATGCAATACAAAGTATCCATTTGTTCATTTGTTACGATTTGGGACTGCAGGGTTTTGAAACGGCAAAAGGGATACAGATAGAGTAGGAGGGAGTCATTTCTGATTTAAAACGTGTGGCGTTGCTGGTTCACCGTCCTCCTTCAAAAGTTGTAGCGCTTGTTAATATGCAGCATTTCAATATGAATACATCCACAGTACCCTGAACGGTTCTCTGTAACGTGGCCCATGCAACTGCTAAAAAGGTTTAAGCAAGTGTATCACTGGTGGGGGACATTTTCTCAAAACAAAGCACAATCGCAATCCTCACCCTCCTGCCACCGATGTAGCCCCCTGCAGCGCCGAAGCTTTTGGTGAAGGTCCCCATCATGACATCCACGTCTCGGGGGTCCAGACCGAAGTAGTCAACCACCCCCCTGCCTGCTGGCCCCAGGGCCCCGATACTGTGGGCCTCGTCCAGATAAAGGTAGGCACCAAAGCGCTTCTTCAGAGCTATGACTTCAGGCAGACGCACTATACTGCCTTCCATACTGGACAGAGAGGAGAGACAGAGGGTGTGTAACATCTATCCATTTTTATTGGCTTCTTTAGAAGCTACTAGCACGTTTCACTCCACAGAGACTGATGAAGAAAACCTTTCAGAGTTAGGGGAGGTTTGAATATCCTATCTTTGTTTGTTTGACCTTTTTTGCCAATTTCGTCAGGTCCAAGTGTATACACAACCCTATCTCATTGCCCCAAATACTAACGGATACAAGAGAATAAAAAATTCTGCCACAATTTACATAGTTTGAGCATGAAAATACACAAGACCGATGGATACAGCTATGTTTAACACGCATTCTTCAGGCTATATCAAGCCCTATTTTATGATGTTTCACCTTTACTCGCTAGCTTGTGGGCCACTCTAACGTGAGGTTATGGAAGAGAACCATTTGATTGTTAAATTGCACAAGCTGCATTTAAAGTTGTACATGATCGTATCCAGTTGTAGCTAGACAATGAGGTTTCTGACAAACTCACATAACCTTTTATGTCCCAATGGAAAATAATGGCCCAAACAACATCTAAAAGACTACCTGTATATCCCCTCTACCAAAATCAGGATCTTCTTCCACGGCCGATGGGTTCGGGGCTGGCCATGGACAATGGCGTCTCGCAACATCTTCTCCAGGCTCTGCATATCTGTCAAGACACAGCCAGAGAACAGTCCACTGAGACCCCAGAACAATCCTATCAGGAACAATAAACATTGTCAAACAAACTTAGCAGATAATGCTAATCAGATACCAGTGTTAAAAGCGCATGTCCCTCCACTAGAGGATAGACTGTTGTGTGGTCCCGTGCAACTCAGCTAAAACTAAGACAAATTAATTCAAGGAACTTACTCTAAGCTTACAATAAAAAAAACATGCACAGCATTTACCAATAAACCTTCACATGCGTGTTGTTTGGACAGGAAATAAAACACCCATGTTGCATTTATTTACATACAGTTCATGTGTCTCGCAGCACAAAAGTGATGGTGTGGGAGACTGAGTTACTGGGGGGACGGGGGCAGAGATGGTGCTGTACCTACAGAGATGCAGGGAGGATGCAGATAAGGTATGGACATAATGTCGTGGGATGGACAGAGATAGGAGACGGACTCACTGTTGTGTTTGAAGACACGGATGGTGGACCCAGATAGCCGAGCACCAAGGACAAGCGAGGCGTGGTTCAGCTCATCACTCAGAATCAGACAGCCCTACAGACAGAGAGGGAGACAGAATGTCAGGCTACTCACTTCACTTTCTTGTTCATTAAGAAGTAACCCTTAACCTCAACATATTTAAATACCTCACAAGAAAGATACAAACATGTTCTTTGTCTTTCCTGTCCCCAGAATAGCTTGGCAGCCTCCCGCAGCATCCGTTCCTGAAGCGATACAACAGAGCTGACCCCTGACAATGACCTTTGACAGGAAGCGGAGCAATGATGTCCTTGGAGCTGAAAGCAGCACTTCCTTCTGATAATACACAGCGTGTTATCAGGCTTCTCTTAGTGTGAAGCTCATCACCCATGAGGGAAGGTCAGATGTGGGTGGACACACATCCTCCAGGTTGTTGGAACGGGTTACTGTATGACCACAACACCACTGCATACCATGCTGCTATTCAAAACATTATCACGGATTCTCCCATTTTTAACCAAGACCTCCTCTGTGCATGTGCCCAAATGTCAGTAAGTGACTGAGTGCCCTAAATATTTGGAAGTTGTGATTGTGATCCTGATATTTCTAAGGTGTGGTGGAAGTTACACTGAGACAGCAAGGCAATCGCGACAGATATGGACAGAGCATATCGTGCCAGGGAGAGCTGAAATGAGCTAAGACATGAAAGAAATCTGGAAAGAATTGAGACAGAGAGCAATAGAAAAACCAGACCCAAATGCCGGTGAGGTGTGGAGTACACTTGCAAAACAAGATTTCACTCTATGCAAAAAGTATCCCATTGAAACCTTGCATGCAGAGTTCGGCACGATTCTCCTGAATGTCCAGAGGAAAACTACTGCCAATGCATGCAGCGCACAATTAGGCTAACCGTCAAAAAAATATATATAAAAAAAAATAGTGACATTGAGCGAAGATATCAATGCATCAAATAGTCCTGGGGCTACACTCACAAAATGAGGTTGCACTAACACACTGAAGCCTCAAAAACCAGAACATCCAGTCAGTCAGAACAAACCATGTATAAAATACAAAATTGTATCCAGCTACGCGCGGTAAAGGCAGCAACCGCACGTGCAAACTGTAGCCAAATGCTGTAGCATAAAAAATATTTTAGCTGGTCAATAATCTGACAATTAGGAGTCTTGAATCTTGTTGACATTCCACACTCCAGACCCCAGATTTCAATTGATTGCCTGCTTAATGCTTTCGGCATAATGTTTAGGGAATTTCATGCCAACAAAGATGTGAAACCCAGAGCAAGAAATATGGAACAAATTAAAAACCCAGAAACCCAGTGTTTGGGTAGATAGGATGTTTCCCTACCTTGCCACTGAGGGCAGGGATGTTCATGGAGTTGGTAGCGAAGCCCATCCCAAAAGCCATGGCTGACTCCACGCCCAGAAACTTAGCGACCAGTGCCTCCATCTCCTCATGTCGGTCTAAGTTACCTAGGGAAATCAAATGTACATAAAAACATTCAATAGACACATACATAGAGTGAGGCATGGAGTAAGATAGTGGCTGACTTCAAAGATGATTAACCGGCAAGTGGAATTAAAACATCCTTATCAGGTCATTGTAAGTTGAAGGACAATTTTCAATCTAGATTGTCATGATTCGAATTCTATTATCTGAATGATGAGGAAGACAGATTTATGGGCCTCCCTGGCATGTGGAAGAAATGGATGAATTGAACTACTCAAATCATCAAAACAATTATTTAAAAAAAACACTGAATCTACAGTCATCGTCTGCCTTTTTGCTGAGCAGTTTGGAGGACTAGATATGTCTACAGCATGGTTTCCTGTTATCTAGACTTTAAATAGATGTCCAGACAAATTAATTGATGCAAAGAGGTATTATTAATACTTTGGAATAAAAAAAGAGATAGAATGTATATAGTTAGTCATGGATCAGCTCTCCCAAAGTTGAGCCTTTGATTAAAGTGTAAACCAGTTGCTTTTCAGAACTAAAAAAGAATTGCTAGAATCGCCCGCGGCCTAGTCCACAGCACTCTGTGACATCGGTCGTTCTGGGAAGCAAGATGAATTCAACAGTTTCTCTCTAACCTGTTGTAGGTGGAGTGAGCGCATGTTTGCTTACATTCGTGTTTTTGAGGTGTGTATGTTACCAGGCCATACCCATTTCTTGTCTTGTGCTGGCCACTCCAACCCCGTACTTCATTGTGACCTCAGCTGCTGCTTCAGCACAGTAGCCTGTGTTCTCAGCAAAGCCTAGGTAGTTGTAAGAACCCATGTTGATTACACCTCCAACCACTCTGCCTGTGTAGCTGAGAGATAGAGGAATAGTGTCAGAGTTGACAGCAACAGGAGGAACTTTAACCCGTGATGGAGAACTGAACATGCATGGAGATAACCCCCCCCCACAAATCAGAATACAATGTCAAAAGTTAACATTTTGTTGACCACTCTGCTCGTTAGTAATCCCAGAAAAATACAGAGGCCTTTAGCCAGACAATCAGGCTTTGTCCTTGGGCAAGTAAGGCTCTGTGAAAGTCACTTTGTCCTCAACTCCTCTTGTCCGTTCTGCCCCTTCTGCTGTTTAACAAAACCTTCAGTCTCACTTTTCAAACACTGGGTGTAGATTAGTGTTGTTATCGTTATCTTATTAGACAGGCGGGCGTATTGCAGAGTGGCTTCCCGGTCGGTTTCAGAGCTGAGGGGAGGTCACTGAGACCTCGGGGCAGAAGGCTGTATGTCGTTCTAAACAAACATTTGTCGTGCCAAACTCGGTTCACATTATTCTCCCCCCTGTTTATTACCCGCTCACCACAACATCATCTACACAGATTATGACGTTAACCAGGGTGAGACCTGGTGACTGCGAAGGCCATAATATATGTTTCACATCATTTCAAAGTTACTTAGATCTTCTTGCCACCTGGGTCCAAAATCAAGGTAATTCCTGAGCATGATAGGTTGTTAATTGCTTCATGCCATACTACTGTACGAAAGCATCTGCATTTGTAATGTTCCTCCACTAATTCATCACCTTTTTCCTGATCTGTATGTCATCATGGTGTTGCAAACGGAAAGCTATGACTTATTGATTATCAGTCATAATCTGGTGCATTTACTATAGGCTGGAACAAACCCCCAGACAGATGTACCTTTGAGAAAGTATTAATAGAGAATCTCTCAGGCGCTTGGCACTTTGTAGAATAAGTGAATTCCTTACCGAATGTTCTGAACATTTATACTAATAGCAACGTAAAAATCTTACAAAGTGCCCCCTCCAAGTTATTTTATTTTATAGGTTTTCAGAAAAAAAAAGAGAAAATTCTCATGATTTTGTGCATGTAGCCTTCTGTTACTTTCCTATCTCAACATTATGAAATCATCCCTAGACAAAATAAAGTCTTACTAGAGGCCTATGTGTGGCAGGTTTTTAGGAGATAACTGGCAAATAATGGTAAATGTTAATATTAGAAAATCTAACTATAGAACCAGACAAGCTGGCTATTTAGCTAATGATGTGAATTGAGTTGGAAAAGGAGAAAGGGAACAGTAACTTTCGGTCTTCTCAATTAAAGCAACATCAGCTAGCTAGCCTAACTAGCTGTTCTCAGTAGTGGAGACAGCTACAGGGTATTTGGATCCCTGGGGTACCTGGCCTCTCCACAGGGGGTACCTGAAAACACTCATGACACCACTGGCTTACTAGTGAAATTAACATGAGGGAGTACTTCAGGAGTACTCCAAGCACGAAAATTATATTAGTGGTACAGTAACTGAAAAGGTTTGGGAACCACTGATGTAATGAGATTTGATGATATACAGTGGATATAGAAGGTCTACACACCGGTTAGAATGCCAGGTTTTTGTGATGTAAAAGAATGAGACAAAGATAAATCAAGTCAGAACTTGTTCCACTTTTAATGTGACCTATAATGTGAACAGATCAATTGAAAAACAAACTGAAATATTTGAGGGGAAAATAAAAACCTTACAATAACCTGACTGCATAAGTGTGCACACCGTCTTATAACTGGGGATGTGGCTGACATTTTCTTAATTGCATCTCAGAGCAAAGGCCATGGTCTGCAGACAGCTTTCAAAACATCAGAGGCATCTCATTGTTGAAATATATCAAAGCATTTGATATACCATGGAAAACAGTGAAGACAGTCATCATCAAGTGGAGAGAAAATGGCACAACAGAGACATTACCAAGAATTGGTCCATCCAAAATTGATGAAGACAAGAAGAAAACTGGTCAAGGAGGCTTTCCAAGAGGCCTACAGCAACATTAAAGGAGTTGCAGGAATTTCTGGCAAGTACTGGCTGTGTGCTCCATGTGACAACAATCTCCAATATTCTTCATATGAATGGGATATGGGGTAGGGTGGCAGGACGGAAGCCTTTTTATACAAAGAAAAACATCCAAGCTCGGCTGAAGTTTGCAAAAACAAAGACCAAGTCTCCCAAAAGCACTTGGGAAAATGTGTTATGGTCTGATGAAACTGGCGGTGAACTTTTTGGGCATAATTCCATAAGGTATCTTAGGCACAAAAACAACACTGCACATCACCCAAAGATCACCATACCCACAGTGAAGCATGGTGGTGGCAGCATCATGCTTTGGAGCTGTTATTCTTCAGCTGGAACCTGGGCCTTAGTCAGGGAGGAGGGAATTATGAACAGTTCCAAATACCAGGAAAAAAACATTAGGTGTCCATTAGAAAGCTGAAGATGACAAGGAAGTTCACCTTTCAGCATGAAAACGACCTAATGCACACATCCAAATCCACAAAAGCATGGCTTCACCAGAAGAAGATTATTGTTTTGGAATGGCCCAGCCAGAGCCTAGACCTGAATCCAATTGAACATCTGTGAGGTGACCTGAAGAGTGCTGGGCACAGGAGATGTCCTCGCAATGTGACAGATTTACTAGTAGTAAAATAAACAATAACATCATGCACAGTTTGTTAACAATAAGGCGTTTGAACTTAAGTAATGAAACAAATTTCATCCTCAAACTCCAGCGACCGGCTCCTTCTCCACTTACACTCGTAACACTGCAAATAAAACACTAAAATAAGTATTTTGTCAAAACTATCTACCTTTATTAGAAGTATCTGTAATAATTCGGAGGTAATTTTGAGTTGTTATAGGTTCTGCCCACTACGTCTCAGTGCTCTATTTTTCTAGAGTCAATGGCATTGTATCACCATTGCTAATTCCAACTCTTTCCATTGAGTCTTTCCTTCCATGCACAGTAACTTATTTAGATTTATTTTATCAGGGAACTGTTTGTTAGATTGGATGAAAAGCATTACAAGAAGCCTAGAGCAAACGATACATATCGCCATTCGAATAAAACAACATGCCGCGTTTTCACACAATGCAACATGTCAATCTGCAAACCACGACCTTAAGTCCTGAAGTCCGGTGTTTGAAAGCAAGTGAGAGCAGGGCTACTCGGCCATGACCTAGTAACGACTGGCACTGGTCCGGGGCAGTGGAAACAGAAATATATCTGGAAAACACACCAGTGTTTGGCACCAGTGGAAACGTTGTTGTCTACTTGAGATGCTGCAATGTTGTGCCAGCTGGTCGCTCCAGGTAATGAAGTAGATGCTAAAATGTTTTACCCACTTGTAAATTTGAAACATTGTGGTCTTAGGTATCTGGTATTTTTAGATAGTGGCTGTTCTGTTATATCTCTATTAAGAATGACATTTTGTGAAGGAAAACAAAACTGAAATGTTTTTATGTTAACATCCACTTTCTTTTCTTTTGGATTTAGATGTCCCAATTGGGTTTAGATGGTACAATGATTTACTTCACTATTCAGTGTTTTTTACTCTCTCTCTCTCGCTTGAACAGAAAATTAACCGTGTCCACATCATGCCATTGTGTGTCAATGGGCTTGAAGAAGAGATGAGTATATGTGTCACTGATGGAGGAGTAGGGTTTTAAATCTTAAGAACTATAATTCCCCTATTACTGCAGAAATATTACTTTGGACATTTTAATACATTACAGGGCAAAACATTCTACCCATGGCCTGTGTCAGAGGAAACAGAATAAAACCTGGGCAAAACATTCTACCCACTGTCACTCGTCAGCAGAAACAGAAAAAAAATTGGACTTCATGGTAAATCTATGGAAATATAATTCCATTATTACTGCAGAAATATTACTATGGACATTTTCAGTATATTACAGGGCAAAATGTTGTACTCATGGTCACTTTTAGGATTTCAGTGTTGTTTCTATGTTAAAACCACTACTGGGAAATTTTTCATCTGGCCTAGGCTTGTTGTCCCCATGCCTAATAGCACACTTTTCCCCTAAAAAAGTGCACTACTTCTTGACATGGGCTGTACGGTTCTAGTCCAAACTAGTGCTCTACTTGGTGAATATGGTTGTGTTATTGTAAAAGAAGCTTTGCATGAGACTTGGCCGTTGAGACTGAAATGTCTTAAAGGACCAAAAACTACATCCTGTTTCTGTAGTGACGCAGTTCATTGTAAAAGTGCATCCCCTGGACAGGATGCTAGTCAAGCGTGTGGCTTTAATACCAAATTGATCCCCTAAGGCCAAGGGCAGAAACATGATGGGACACATTTTTACAGTGTTTGATATGGTTGATATGGTTGACAAAAGATCAAACTCTTGACTTTCCAAACACATAGGGGACACTCTCACCACAAGGGCATTGAGTTGTTTGACAAGGACACTCACTCAAAGGTCCAGTTGTAGTCGTTAGACACACGCTCCACCAGGTCTACCTTTGCACCCGGGACACTGCAGATGGGTCGGTTCCAACTGTCCCGAATCCGCATGTATAGGTTCCTGGTGTAAAAGTTCTCAAAGTCCTGGTAAAGTGGGACAAAGTCCTGCAGAAAAATAACACAAGAGAGGAACAAGAACATTTATATGAGTCATACTCCTATTGCCTAGTCTTAAGAACTAACTGCTACATATCCTTTCTAAACATGAGCATAAATCACAGAGTCAAATATCACCTCAGGCATGTTTGTGACACCACGTCACACTCATCCAAATTACACTAAGTATGTGTCCATCTCCGAGCCAATAAAACTTGCTGTAATAGTTTAGAGTCTAATCTCTCTCTATATACAGAGGCTAGTTTAAAAATGCCCTTGAAAGTGTTTTCTGACTTTCTTTCAACCCTGACAGTGGACTGTCTGTTGGGCAAAAAGAGTAGGATATCCTTCACACAATAAAATTTCCTCTGAAAGAGGTGACCGACTACAAAAACATGTCTTAAAGTCTGTTCTTTAACCTCAGGTTGCGTGAAGGTCTGTTTTGGTGCAGTATAGGGCACGACTACCTTCTTCTCATATCTCTATTTCCTGTTTGTCACAATGAATGACTGTTGTGCTATACAGACTGACCCATGGTTCTGATTGGGTAATTATTCCCTTCCTTTTTCAGAAACATTCCATCTAAGATCTGACATTATTTTAATGATTATATCCTCCAGGAAAAGCAGATTTCAGAGCCAAAGTAAATGGGTGTGCGTGCTATTGTGAATGCTAACAAAGTGTGCTATTCCAATATGGAATGTTACCTCATTGGTGTTCAAAGGACTAAAGATGTTGAGCTAATTCAAATATGAAATTCAAATATGAAAACATCTGACCATTTTGTTTTGGGGGGGTGATCGCCTTTTTCGGGACTGATAACTTTGATATGGACGGAAGAGAATAAAACTCCCCAAATGTATTAACTTCGGATTAGTCTTCAGAAATTGACAAACGAGAGAGACAGGCAATATGCTCATACTAGTCTTACCCTTTGTTCCTCCCTCTCGCGAGCAATGTGACACCTCTCAATCTTCCAGTCTCGGAGGAAGTCTCGGAGGTACCCAAAGATGGTCAGGATGCCATAGCCCATGTAAGTGAGGACAGCCACCAGCATGGGCGTCTCCTCAAACGACTCATTGAAGGGACGGTTGTACAGACCCAGGCTGCCATTGTATGATGCGTGCTGTACCTGGGGAGGGGTTCATATTGTCAGTTAACCGATATTATTTCCCAAAGCCTTCGCCAGGAAATTGTTAAATGGAAATCCTTATACATTAAACCTGAATGATGTAATGGCAATTTATGTATGTCAGCTTGCTCCCATGTCTGCATACCTAACTTCCTGGTTATTCATGTGACAATGTTGCTCTGATCACTATCCCTTTCAAAACCATTGAAGCTTGCAGAAAAGGCCTATGTTCACCCACACGCTAATCCAGAACATCACAGGAAATATCGTTATTAGTTAATAAAGTGGTGATCAGCATACTTGGTTAGCAAATCGTACCACAGTGTTCAAATTTGGTAAATAGCAGTTAAAGTTATTAAAAACTGCCCAACAGAAAGAGACTTGCTAGATTTGTGTTTACACTGACCATATGTAAAGCACTGTGGCTCCGACAATCAGATTTGTAAGTCAAATAAAATGTGGGGATGGTCCATGTCTGAATGTGTAAATTCAGTACACCTTACAGATTGAAGAGTCCAAGCCTACTAGCTTAAGTCTAGTCCTGAACAAAAAATAGTGGTTTGATATACTACACAGAAATGGCCTTTGAGTCTTTCCCTTAAAACAGTAGCTTAAAGCCCAACAGACTGCTAAGCATCCACATGTGACCAGTCATGCTTCTCAGTCTCACATACCTTAGAGGCTAGTATCAGTGGCATCCACATGCACAACAGCTAGCTTTGTGTGATTTACCCGACCAGGCAGCTCCTAGGTCTTAATTATGAAATGCCTGGGAAAGGAGCTAGTGGAGCAACAACCAGTTGGGCCTGAGGTTATGTTAAAATGGTAATTCATTAATTGCATCCAAGATCTGTTTATGAGTCTTACCCAGTCCTTATGGACTTGTCCTGGCTTAGTCAGCCTGTATGTCCCCATAGATAAAGTGTCTGGTACAATGATATAGGCCTATTTGTAATCATTTTCTCTGAGGATCTTCATTGAGTGCCATCAGAGGATATGCTGTTGATCTTATTAGATTTGCAACACCCAAGACCTATTAAAAATCAACGATGGATCAAGGGATGGAAAATTAATTAACAGTGTTCTTGTTCCTCTGTGTTTTCTCAACAGGAAGTCGAAGTACAGGTGTTTTTATAAGTTTACGCACATATATACAAGAGCTAGAAATCAGAAAAAAAAACTTCCTAAAAAGATAAACCAATTTCACCACCTGTCACACTCAACACCGACTCACATAAACTTCAGTTGGTGACAGATTCTGCGACTAGCCGCAATAGGGTGATTGTTGAAAATGTATTACCTATGCAAGCAGTAGGTACACTACAGTATTGTTTGAATAAGATAAAAGGCGATAGTAGCAAAACAATGCCTATAAAGTACTGTGTAAAAGTACTGTTCTGTGGCTAGGCAATCACCAATGAAGGGAGGTAGAATAGTACTTGCTATCAGCAAATTACTGTATTTCGGCAGAAATAAAAACGAATACAGATTACTACAGTTAACTAACTTTTGTAACTCATGGTAACCAACTCGGTGCATAAAGTACAGGCCAAAAACCGGGATGTCTATCGAAATATTTTGACAGATTCCTCGGTCGCTTCAGCTTGTTCACAGTTGAGCAAATTCAAATAACATTACAGTTCGTTAAGCAATGTAAAGGTGCAGGTAACGTTAATGATAACATAAGCTAACTTAGCTAACTTTTCGCTTCTAAACATCTATGCTTCACTATAATAGTTACAGCAACGTTCCTAATTAGTTCGTTACAATAAATTACTGGATAACAATACTGATTTGCAAGCAACGCAGATAAGCCTCGACACTTCAACAGCATCCATCCTCTATTACCGAGGTGCGCTAGGGCCTTACCTTGTCCTCGGGATAGCAGTGCTTTGGCTGCTGATGATGGTAATGGTGATGGTTTTTTACGAAGCCGTTTCTGCTTGGTTTAACTCCGTTTCTCGGTCGGTGACAGACTTCTCCATTAGTGGGCTTGTTAGCGGAGCTTTCGGTCATCCTTGCCTATTGTGGACCCTAAGTACAGTAACTTGCATGTAGCTAGCTGGCTAGCACCGAATGGGGAACTGGGGTACGATTTGGTTTCGCGTCTGTTGCTGTGAAGCGCTCGCAAACCACCAAGAATCCACTAGTATTCTGCCTACCGCACCAACAATGACGTCATTTTCGTATGGTAATAGAGAAACATTCAAAATTAAAGTCCTCATGTCAACGCAGTTAATTCATTCGAAAGATAGTACTACCAAATACAAATGCAACGTGTAATATAGTTGAAAATGTATTTTAAACACTTTTTAACACACTCATTATTCAGATTAATGTATTATCTATATTAGATAATAGTGGTAAAACTACAGGGTATATCATCAAAAATCCCACTACAAGCTAGGTACCTGAGAAGGTTTAAGAGCGATAGAACACTGGTCAACATTTCTATCGGTAACGGCACAATACTAGCCAACTATAAAATCACTTAAAATTGTTTATTAACATATTCAAATAAACTTAGCAGTGACACAAACGCTGATCATGCCACACCTTCACCAGTCAGTAAGTTGGAACAAACATAAATAATGTTAACGAATGAATGGTGTTCACAAGGGCGTCGTTCTAGCGTGGGACGGAGGGCAGTTGGGACTTGTTTTAGTGGGAATTACATTTTATACAACTACAAATCGAATACATTTTTCATTGTTTTCACATTTTCTGCACCACAAAGGGTTAATACTCAGCATCCGCGTGGCTCCTCGGTTGGGAGGGCGCAGAACGTCAGCGACTGCAGCGAGCCGAGACATTATCGGCTGAGAGACGTTGGCATGGTGCTGTCAGACCGTTAGTAACTATAAGATAATAAACCCTATTTTGGTGAGTTTCATCCCGGTAAAAATTATATCACACTCCTGAATAGTATTGTTCAAAATGTATAGCTGTGTTATAACAATAGCGTTTCATTGCTAATTCTAATTTGGTGATTGTGGTAATGTTTGAGGTTTGTCATGCCAGCTTAATAACAACAGCTAAGCCTTAGCCAATTGCGCGCTTTGAAGTGTTTTATGATAGTAGCTGAAAAAATTACAGCTAATAAACGAAACATCGAAAAAAGAATGACAGAAAGACGTTAAGATAGCTATTCAGCCTGCAAGATCTACGCACCGTTGATAATGATTCTAGCAAATGTAGAAATAATGTACTAATATAGCAATCGTCACATTCATTGCCTCTAAACAGCATGGATCAATGTATTATTTGTCAGGTGACAAAAAACTTATTCAGTTGATGTTGAGGGTACAAGTGCAATTACATTTTATACTTAATGGCATTGTATTTGCAGTAATAAACTCCCTATGGACGCTGCCTTATATTGTAGATACAAACCTTTTGGTTCAGACATCTGGTTATAATTCTACCACTCACATCTTCTCAATTACACTATAAAACATAAATAATACGCGTGGATGCAATAGAATGTATCTAAGTATTTTGTCCCTACTATAAAAACTAAAAAATGCCTATGAAAGAATGTCCCTACCAGTGTTCAAACCAAACAGAAGGCCCTGGTGTTCACCGTTTTCTAGGTTCGTAAATTGTTTGGGGGAACGTTTCGTTTTGTAGCTATTAACCGTCACTGTGTTTAATCAAACTAAACGCAGCCATGATATTTCATCCAGCAATACAGGAAATAAACGCCCCTAACAACAAACGTCAGCCGATAGTTTGGCAGCATTCATTTACATTTTAGTAATCCAAACCGAAGTACAAAAGTGAATGTAAACTTTTCCGAAATAGTAACCCATGGGAAATAAACCCACAGATTCTGGCATTGCAAGCGCCATGCACCACCAACCTAGACACATCCGCATTCATATGTGTATGCGGTTTACGACTCCCAGTCCAGAATGGGCAAGGGCAGTAGTGGTCCTCTGTAGTAGAAATGAACTATGGTTACCTCTATTTTCGGGCTCTGATAACATGTCACGACAAGCAAAGACACTGTCCACTATTAGAATTTGATCAAGATTCTAAACTCAGGTAGTCTTGTCAAATTCAAGATTGCATGGCTTTTGCTGGCACTGTTGTTCTTTACTTTTTGCTTTGTAAATTGATGGCAAAGCATAAATAACTTATCGGTGTGGGTATCACCGTAGGCGTAGTTGCCCTACATCTTTATTCTCAGGACCACATTTTTATGCCTGGATTCTGGGAATAGTCTCAATGCATTACTTAAATAGTAATTATCCTGATAATAGAACTTATATTAGTTCTGCTCTCAGAATTAAGGGCAACCATACTGACGTCTTTAAGACAGAGCGAGGACTAGCTACATTCGTTTTTAGGAGACCTCCCCTTTACCTGTAGTTTCCTCAGCATTGTCTGTAGTCTCTGTAAGGTAGAAGGACAGTAGCTTACACATTATGGCAGCCTAGGGACTATTAAATATGTTGCATCCCAGCACCAAGAACCCAGTAGATTCAACCATGTACTGCTCAAGTCATAGTAACAGTCCTACAAACAATTATCCTCTCACTCATATTGTGTTCTGATTTTAAAGGGATAAGAAGTTTGCAATCACAAACGGTGTCCCTGTCCCTGAAACATTTCAGAACCATTCCTCCATATCATGTAACATTGGATGTTGTCAGTCTTTCTGAAGCCTATACATATAAATGATATCGGTGAGACATCTACAGACATACAGTGCTTACTTAACATTATGGCAAAAAGAAAAATGAAATCACAAAAAAGATATTGCTTTAATGCCCACTTTTCTGATATTTTAACACACAAATATGTTTTTTATATTATTTTATACAATTGCAATGACTGGTTGAAGTCTGCGTACCTTAGAAATCGCCAGGCAGTGTTTCTTCCCTGTTAATGATCTGTCATGCCTGTACTGCAGCCACCTTCAGTTTCTGTTTGGGCCTTTATGTGTATCACACCACCCTACAGGCCTGAGATCCCTTGGCCAAAATGTCTTTAATCTGTAAATTAACGTTTTTGAAAAAAAGATCTGGCTGTGGAGTCCAGTATGAGAACTATATATTCAGAGTACTATGCATAGTTTTGTCTTTGAGATGTGGTTCCTCAACCACCCCTCCCACCCCCATACACCCAAACACACACACACACACACACACACAGACTCCCCTCGGGTCTGTATTTTTAATGGAATGGTTCTCATTGTCACGGTGCACTTGCTGGACTGAGGCATAGGAAGAGAAAACAACACACTCCTGTTCGAGTAAGATAAGGACCTGTGTTTTACTTTGCATGTGTTAAATGATTGCTGCCATTATTACTTTCCTATTCGGGCTCTTAATGGTTTCTATTCCGGTCCACTACCCCCTGGAATAGCAGGTCTATCGGCAGCATTAATGTACTATGTGGTATGCCTCTTGGCAGACTAGCCACAGAATATTTGTAACCCCCCATATCAAGGCTTGTGTACTGTAGGTTCTCCAGGGCTGTCACGGCTAACTGTGTTTTAGATCTTATGCCTAAAACTTTATTCAGACATTACAACCGGGCAATTGGGGTTTTATTTCTACTTGTGAACACCCTGTTAGAAGAGTATAAATTAACCCCCTTCTCCATCAAAATACGGGGTTCATACATCCTATACACAAATGCATGCAAGTTATTTGGGACATTAAGTGAACGTTAACACAAATCCTATCACTAAGTTCAGGGGTTATTAAAAAAGTATGGAAAACTGTCCATGTGGTGTTACTACATGAGAGTGGGAATACTAGTAACCTTGACAATTATGATTACTTCTTTAAATTGTCCTGATAAATTCTGGAATAATTGGTAAATATACTGCTGCATTATATTTATCTGACAACTGCATTCTGAAAAGATATGTCTGGTTTTAGAATAGGACACGGTACGATTGCAGAAAATGCCTTGCAGTGAGGCATTTGCTGTAGTCAATTTTATTGACTTATCATACACTTTCAATACAGTGAATCAGTCAATTTTGCTGAGCATGGCCACTCACACGCGGTTAAAAACGACCTTAGTTAAAGAACACAAGCTGTTGTAGACAGGGCTGTATTTGCATTTGTTGAAGTTCACAAAGGTGCTTCCCATGGTTCAGTGTGGGTTCCTAATGTCTACTCTGTATTTTAATGGTATGTGTAACTAAGAGAAACTGTAGATTCATAATTCCTACAAATACCTAAGGATTTGGTTAGATGAGAATCTGTTTTTTTAACACAAATTACTGAGGTGTTTAAGAAGCAAAATGTTGTGCTAGATTATGGTTATGTTCTTTATGTGCACACTTCAGTGTCAGTATTGAAAACCTATAGATTCTATCATACCACTTTGTGTCTTGTTACAGATAAAAAACCTTTGCACACACCAGTGTCTTTGTACACATTAGTCAGCCAGGACTTCTGGACTTCCAGAAGTTTGAATAAAATGGAAAAAACAGGTCACCAGAAATTGTGTACAATATCATTTACATGCTAATATTAACCACAATTAATAAAAACTATTGCTTTTATACTTTGAATTCCATGGCTAACTAAGATATTATAGTGATTCTACTAATTGATCATGCACAAACATGTTCAACAGCAATCTCAAAATGAAAAAATACTTTTTGTGGCAAAATGTCCCAGATGGCATAAGATGTATTAGGTACATTTACTAAATTCTTAATAGGAATGTTTATGTGATGTTCAATGACTGTAGCAAGAAACCATTTCCTTAAAATCAAATGGAAACTGCCAGAACAAGTTTGGTTGTTTCAAATAGATAAGCATTTTCTTACAGATGCTCATCTTTATAAAAAAATATATTTTACTTTCATTTATACAGGGGAATAAAACTAAGATCTAGTTCTCTTTTAAAATTGAGCCCTGTATAACAGCAATATAAAAATGTACAAAATACACAGACATGAAATACATCATTAAGAAATGCAATAACAGAAGGTTTTAATTTTTGACATTTGAATCATCTCATAAGGCACCAGAACTTTTCATTTAAGGTGATTCAGCAAAACATTCCCAGAGTGAGGAACAAGCCAGCTTCGTGAGCATGTTTAATAACTGCATTTTTCCGCTGAATTTCTGTGGTGAGATAGTTCTGCAGTTTGTGCAAGACAGCTGTAAAGACAACAACTGGCCCAAATATCCCATAATGTCTCTTTATGGGAATGTTCACTAAATGTCTGGCAATATTTATTAGTAGCTTGGTGGACATTTGCTTACAATCATAGGTCAACTGAAAACCAGTTCAAAGATATTGGTGTAATTGGCTACATTTTGTCATAAGCAAAAGCGTAGTTGACTGCATAACATGATCACACCTCAGGATTCAGACAGGCTAATGATCTTAATCCATGTTACTTTAAAACAATCCCCCATTATCTTGCTTTTCCTTTTCATAGCAAAGCAGCTCTAATTTGAATGAAATAGGTGATGGTAGAAAAAATAAAATAAAATAATAAAAAAAGTTGTGCATTGCAAAAGCAGCTCAGAATCCCATGCATTTTTCTCTCTCGCTTTCCTTTCTTTCTCCCCCTCTTCATCTCTTTTGTGGCATTGACTTTCCACTAGTGATCCTGGGCTCTGCTGGTTTATATATAACAGTTTGGGCAGAATGTCATTCAAGGAGATTGGTGTCAGGGCCGATAAGACGGCAAAGTGATCAGAGTCTGAGATCTCTCCACCTCATTATGGAGGCTCTCGCCCGCCATGCGCCTGGAAGAGGCCGATAAGAGGCGTGGAGCTGATGGGAATAAAACATGTTTTGGGATAGGGAGGGAGAATGTGGAAGGAGGGAAGTAACCAAAGCTCTCTTCCCTGACTGGATTCGTGTTAACTACTTGCAGAGAGATGGAGGGAAATGGAAAGAGAGAGAGAGAGAGAGAGAAAAGGGTTGAGATCGGAGAGCTCGGGAGATATATATAAAACAATGGAGAGTAAAGGAGTAAAATAGAAAGAAGATATAGATGGAGAGAGAAAGAGAGAATTCGTTGTGAGGGACTGAGACGACGGCCATATCCCAGTCTCACATTTCGCCGCAGTGAAGATGCAATGCTCTGTCAGTTTACCACCACACCACGTCATAAGGTGTGATCAGACACCAGCTGCCTATGCTCAGTCGGAAAGGTTCATCACCCCAGTTAGTGGGCTGGGGGCGCTGTAATAGCTCAATAACTCATACACCTCCAACACCAAACTCTTCGGCTTGCAACATCACTGGCCTACATTATATGTTAGGGGCATTCCACCCAGGGTTGTGTTCAAAACGATATAAATCCCAGTCACTGGAGAAAGCACACAAACATTCTTCAATACTTGTCAATTATTAGTTGTAGTATTATATTTTTTTTATTGAATTGGAGCTTGGTTTATTATTTTTTTGTTGATCCCAACCCTGATCCCAGCACCTATACTGTGAAAGGAGTAGGTGATATGTCTTATGCCTACTGATTTTTTGGCTCCTGAAAACATTAACCAAAATCTTAGAGTTGACCCCAACCACTAAGTAGCTTTGGTAATCATGGTTAGATTTGACAGTTTATTTTTTGTTGCTTCTTTTCGAGCTTTATTGCAGCAGTTCAGTGTGACAATACGATTGAAATTTAAAGGCGTTGTTTATCATATTGATGGAGACTGCATTTGCAGTAAATGCCTCGTGCACTGGCTCAATTGAAAAGTTGCCTTTGCATTCTCATCGTCCAATCTGCAATGCTTCAGTGACACAGAGTTAACAAAGCCTTAAGTTTTCACTATTGACAAATGTGTGAAGAGAGAGATAAGAAAAAGGTGAAGAAGACGACAGGAGGAGGAGAAGGAGGAAAAGGCCCTGCAGTTGTTTTGTTGGTAAACAGTTTGATGTGGTGAGACTGTGTCAGATGTGAGGCAGCGAGAAAGAAAGAAGAGAGAGAGAGAAATGAGCATTCCTAACACGCAGCCATCTCCTTATCTCTGGCCCCGAACCTCTCCTCATCCCCCTCTGAGTCTTCTCTGAGGCATAGCACGTGACACCACAAAAGGACTCCTACATTTCAAGGCAGCGATGCTGAGAAAAACCCATTACACTGCAAGGGGTAACACTCACCGCCCAGAGCAGACAGGAGAGAAGGTGAGGGGGGCGTGCCCACAGTAAGCCACCGATCACAGGCGGGGGGGGGGGGTTGTTCGGCTCTGCGATCCCCAGCTCTTATGTCACAGTTGGAATCGTTGGGTGTTCCACAGAATATTCTTAACTAAGGGGAGAAAAACAATGGCACCCACTGCCATTTCTAGAATAGGATTGTGATATATTCCTAGTGTACATAGCTTTCAGGTTTCATGTCCTGTTGCCGTTCTTTCTCAGAATCTTTACAATGTCTGTCTGACAATATGCAGAAATTAGTACACATCAGTGCCTATTGACTTATTGACTCTCTCTGGCTGCCATTGGAACTGTTGTTGTGGCGTTAAATTGCTTTGCCTAAATGCACAATGACAGAGAACGGCATCTTCAGTAGGATTTGATAGCTTGTGTTCCTGCAGATTTTTTCCTGTCAGACCTGTGATTCAAACTCTTGAAGAAGTAAAGATTGGGAGTTTACCACTCTATGAAAGACTGTGCAGGTAAATTACAGTTGAAAAACAACATTTCATAATGTAAAATTGTGGATCTCATCATCTGCAGTACATAATATCATTAAAATATTCAGAGAATACAAAGAAATCTCAGTGTGCAACTGACAAAGCCGAAAACCGTGATCTTTGGGCCCTCTGTGCCGTCCTGTCACCCATTGAAAACATTTATGAAACAAAAAATAATACGGAGAACCCAAACTGTTGAGCAACTAATTGTTCTCCACAGTTCCCATACACTTACAGAGTATTGTCAAAAGAAGAGGTGATGCAACACAGTGGTAAACATGCCCATCCCAACTTTTTTTAAATGTGTTGCTGGCATCAAATACAAAATGTGAATGTATTTTTCCAAAAACAATAACATTTCACAGTTTCAACATTTGATTTGTTGTCTTTGTACAATTTTCAATTAAATACAGGGATAAATGATTTGCACCTCGTTGCATTCTGTTTTCATTTGCATTTCACACTGTGTCCCAGCTTTTTCGGGAACGGCGTTGTATATCGATTATGTTAATATCCATAGGTCTTTAAATGGTTAAGCAGAGGTAATGGAAAAATAGATGACTGCTTGAAGTACGTGAAAAATAAGTCTGGGAAAATATTTGATATGTGTCCTATTTGTTCCAGTAGTTGTCCCCTACCGGCCATATATCACTCATCGCTTGTCTCTGGCATTAGTCCCAGTTGCAAGAATCCACTCTCAGATTCCATTCCTCCGCCTGCCTAGCATGTACAACAGAGTATTCCTTTGTATTTGTACTGGTATCACCATCCTACACCTGGACGTGACTGGGCCTGCTCTGCAATGCTGCCTATGGCAGTACGGTACAGCGGACCCATGACAGACACTGTTGTTGTTGTCTAGCTGCAGGCACAGCTAGACAAAACAATGTAAATACACTTCTGGATTAAATGTAAATGTACTTTTAAACACATTTAACCCTAACCCTTACGTTACAAGTTAGCACTATTCCTCAACTGAGAGACTGCATAGCATGTATAAGTGATATGTCTGTTAATGCTACCTGCTGCACCTGCTGCCACAGTGTTTCTCCGCACCACCGCCTTATGCCTAGGAGTGGCACTGTTCTACAGCAGCACGTTGTAAACACCTTGAAGGTGATTTATCTTATGGTGTCCAAAACATTTTGTCAAATTGTTAATAAAAACAATAGTAGTAGTAATAGTAGTGACATTGCAGTGAAACAAGCAGATGTATTAGATATAATATACATTTTGATTTTGCATGAACCACAGGCTTCACTCAGAGATTCCTAGAATTATCAGGTCTTAAGCCAAACATTAGCAAAGAATTTACCTCAGAAGACGAACAACAACAGAAAAACAGAAAAAGCAATCCACAAGCTATTTTGATTCGTTTCCAAACCCTGGTGGCATCATCGGATTAGTAGCTGTGGAAAACCCCTCCCCTTGCAGCCGATCAATTAAAACTGAGATGCTTAGTACTGTTCATTTGTGACACAGCGGAAAGTATATATCACATATATTGTTAAGTTTCTAAAAATGCAAGCACTGTAATGACATTGTTTTCCAAGCAGGTACTTGCAGCTAGGCTTAGTTACATCAAAGAGAAAGCTACACCTGCTCATGTACAAAGCTCTCTACAGTGTTATAAAGCACAGGACCACCCGGCAGAGCAGAGAGCATTTTCCTCTCCATCTAACCTGCTACCAATTACAGTGGGGCCTAGAGCCATTTCACAGAGCCTCTCTGGACTCTCAGCAGATAGTTATCATGGGAGCAGACATGATTGAAAGAGAAAAATTACCGGCTGCCAAAAGACGAGTGAGCACAAGGGAGAGGTGGAGATAGATGAAAAGGGAGGGAGACGATAGGGACACAGAGGCACAGCACCACCATTCTATAGCTTTTGCTCTCCCAAAGAGATAATGTTAAATGTAAACAAAAGTCCTTTCACTCCTGGGTCCCCACTCGGACAGACTCAAGGAAGGAAACTCAACTGTCACGCTGAGAAGGACATAAGAAATCAGGAACTAACCTGTCTCTGAATTTAAATGTGTTCCATAGTGGATGAGGAAACACGGAAACAAGATGGACAACAGTTTCTCTTAGCTATGAGCAAACAAACAAGGAAAAGGGGCAACTCCAAGACAGAGTGGTGGGTTATATTTGAAACAGTTTATTTATGTATTTAAAATGTTTTTTTTAACATTTGACGTGGTAAATACTTTGCTATATTATAGATCCTAGAGTTTTTTCCTATTCAGGTCAAAACCTCTGACCCTGCTTAAGCTAATACAAGAAATACGTGATTTTGTTATTTTCAGTCAGAGATGGAGGCCATTTGTAAACACAATTAAATCTGTTAGCCTGTCATGGCTAACTTTGTGATCCAATGGCTGCTTACCATGCATAAGGCCATATGGAGTAACCTTAATAAACCCATAGGACCACTCTAACCTGAGTTTGTACTGAACAGATTACACTGGAAGCTCTTGACCCATTTCACATGAGACGACCTGTCTGTCAGTCAAGAGAACAGCCATTAGCCAAAGCAGGCTGTCTGAAAAGTGCAGCTCCATCGGTGGCCATGGAAACGGGGACAGGCCGATTAAAAAACAATGCAGAGTGGAATTACATAATGGGGTGCAATCAACGCACTGATAGGGCTTGTCGTTACACCGCTGCTTGACAGTCGGCTGCTAGCTGAGCCCACCATCACCATAACAACTAGAGGCATCTGGTGCACTCCACCAGAACATCAGAAATGGGGGGGAGAAGATTGATATGAGAGTGAAAAAGAGAGTTGAGACCTGAGAGGGCCCTTAAATTTGACTGAGTGCTCTATACTGATCAAAATCAGCGATGAGGGCCTCAGTCATTTAATCTTTTGTAGATTTTCCGTTTACACTACTAGATCTTTTAAGTATTGTTGGACAAGAGCTCCTGCCAAGCAAGCAAAAATACTGCAAATGAGAGTGCTCTGGTTGAAATCGCATCAAATATTCTAAACTTAAAGCAGGTCTAAATAGTGCAGGCCTACAATTGTCTTACTGCCACACTTGTAGCCCATTTCCTGGAGACGTCTGTGCATGGTGGCTCTTGATACGAAGTACAAAAAAAATGAACTTTTCCACAACATTACATTTTTTTTGAGAGGCCCCTGTGGGAAGGTCTCACATTCAGTACGAGATGGGAAGCAATCCCAACTGGAACCTGAGGTAGGGGGAGTGGGGGAATCTATCAAAGAGTCTACCTCTGACTTTGTACAGTACTCATGCAATTAGTTCAATCAAATTTGACTCATATTACAGTATGACATGTATATTTCATTGTTCAACAAATGTATTTAGGGTATAATAATCGTATACTGTATGTCAATGCAATTCAGGGTCCCTTCTGAAAGATTTTGGCACATCCTCTGACACTGGCCAGGATGAGGAACCATCTAGGCTTCATGCAGTTTAGTTTAATTAGTATAGTTATTGTTAGCAATAAGGCAATAGCGTAAAAATGTGATTATAATTAAAAAATATATACTGTAAATAAATACTACAATTTGTTTTTATTTGTATTTGTTACTTCTTTTTAATATTTGAGCCTTATTTTTGTTTTCTTTTCATGTTAACATGGTGGACGCTTCACCCAGGGAGCCTTACCAGCGAAGACCGCCACTGCCCGCTATCACTACTTCTTGAAAGAGCTAAACATCTAACAACCCCTAGCCCGAAAATAACGTTTGGTTGAGTTATAAAAGTATATGCACAGTGCCATTTCCGTGAACAGCATAAGTTTCTATTTCTTGAATAGAGACGGTCTGCACGCTTGAATGTCAACCTGCGGTCAGACGTCTGGCCGGACTGTTTGAACACAATCATTTCCTCTTCGACTTTTAATAGTCTACTTATTTTTGAGCTGTTCAGCAAGCCTTCCTGTAATTCTAAGGCTCCTCTGTGTCTAATACAAGTTTCTTGGTGGAGTTTCTCCACTCACTGGGAATTTAAATGTCTAGGTCTTACAGGTGAAATGAAATGGAGAGTGATGGATTGGCAGGCTTTAGCACGGACTACTTGCTGCTATCACAGTGAACGCACATTCGTTTTTTTAAACTGCATGTCTCCAATTTACAGGACATGGAAATGTATCTATTTCATTTTTATCCATGAAAATGCTAAGTTGACCTATGCAGTCTTTAATGGAAATCCAGCTTATGTGTCACATTTAAGCCCCTAAACTAAAAATATAGAAATTCACAGTAATTTCTATATTTTCAGAATTGTATAACCCTAAAACCACATGCACATCAGAAGTAACCAGAACTGTATGTTATGTCAACCTACACGTCACTAGTGTATGGTTGATTGTGTGTGCGCAAGCCATGTGTGTGAATCAGAATTACCATAGTGTTCAGCCTTGCTGGTCTGGACACTGACCTTCAGAGAGATCAGAGAACGTTTTTCTCATCTATCTTATTTTTCATTGCTTTGGCAATGTAAACTAATGTTTTCCCATGCTAATGAAGCCCTTTGATGTGAATTGAGATGTGTGAGAGTCTACCCTGATGTTATTGTTAGAGAATAGGGCAGGATAACTGAAGATTTCACCCAGACACCAAACAACAGATTGTCTCCCCTCCTGAGACCAATTTCAGAGTTCAGTGGCTCTGAGTGGCACTAAGAACCACCCCCACAAACCACTGCAGAAACCCTAGACATTTTCTATCAGATGACAGTCCGAGATCCATAAACAGATCATTGAAAAGGGTGACCTTCAGTAAGCTTTACATGTCTGAAAGAGTTAAACGTCCATAATCACAGCATTTCAGATCAAACCACTACCGCGGATAAAAGGCTATGATCAAAAACAACTTCAGAGTCGCTTTAAATCTTCACCTACTAATGTTAGGAAGCACTTTTATCTTCATGTTTTATCTTGATTTCTTAACTAAATAACATAGATTTTTATTTTTTATGTCTAAAAAGGCTGCTAAAAATTGCAGGACTTGATTTGTCCTAATGAAAAAATGTCTGATTATCTCCTCTCTTCTTTTCTCTCCTTCCCTTCTGTCCTCTTCCTTCCGCGCCCTGTCTTATCTCTGAGGACAGGCTCCACAGCTTTTGAGACTACAACCCTCCAACACTGACACTCATCACCAACTGAAGAGGAAGAAATGTAGGGAAGGAGTGAAGAAGAAGGTTTGAGGGTGGGGGAGGTTGGAGGAGTGAGACATTTAGACAAGACGACGGAGCAGTGTGCAGACGAGAGGGTAGGGGGAGGTGAGAGGAACAGGACGTGGCTAGGAGAGAACACAGGATTGGACGGGAGTGTCCCCATGGTGTGGACAGATAAATGTGGTCACTAGCCAAGAGATTATTCACACATGCAGTTAACTCACAGACAAAATCCTGCCAGTGTGTGTATTTTAAGGGCTTATCTGAGACAAAACATACTGCACGATTGGAAAAGTTGCATACTGAGAAAGGAGAGGAGCAGTGTTGAAGAAGCTGACATACATATATCTAGGATCAGAGTAACTTTGTCTTAATCCTACTGGTAAACTGATTTTACACTGGGTGAAGGGTTCTGAATGTACAGTTTCTGGCCACTGGAGGGAGTATTTCCTCTAGCTACACAGACAGAAGAGGCACACCCATTTCTCTCTTGCTCTCGCTCTCTCTCTCTCTCTCTCTCTCTCTCTGTCTGTCTCTCTCTCTCTCTCTCTCTCTCTCACCATCTGTATCCAGCATCATAGTGGTCATAATTCAATGACAATAATTATTGAAATGACACAGCTAAGATTCGCCAAGCAAATGATCCTCCATTGTCTGTGAAAATGGGGTATTTGGAATCAACAATCCCTGAGAGAACCAGTTCCACTCCTGTCTCTGTGATGTATGATATCCTCCTACCGTCAATCCCAGTCTTGAAACATCTCAGAACATTCCATACACATTAAGGGACATTATGGAATTGCCCTTCAACTGAGTGCCATTTTGGCTTGACATTCAAAGATTCCAGCCACAACATGCCCAGGCCTAAAACATTCAATATGCAATATACATTTGATTAATTTTGCAGGGAAGTTGATCTTTGACACTGATCTTTGACATTCAGTCTTTGCAGTTTTTTAGAAATCAGCTGTTTTGTACAGTGATTGAAATAAGGATTGTGTACCCGATCATCAAGAGAGAGAGAGTAATTCAATTACTTATTGCAGCATTCTATAGTCTATTGTACATGATGTTAAAGATACAAAACTCGGTCTTACAAACTCGAGCTCATCTCCCTCAATCGCAAAGAAACTTCCGGTTGTCCTCTACTTATAGACACCACCAACCAGAATACACATCCCAGTACTGTAAGCCCACTGGCAAATTACTGTCGCGCTTTGAATAAATGTGACTTTCTGTGTACTGAAATTATTTTGTTATTCAAACACAAGCATACACTTCAACAGGTTAAAGGGAGGGAGTTGGATATGGAGATACTTCTGCAGTACTGTGAAGTGTAATTTCAGTAGGATGAGAGTGTGAGAGCCAGTGAATAGAAAGAGGGTGGGAGGGGATGAAAAAGTAGAGAGAATATAGAGAAAGGGATGGACAGAGAAGAAAAACAAGAAAAAGAGAAGACAAGGATGGACATCAAAAAAGAAAAGAGTATGACATGGATTAACAAAAAGAGAGAAATAAAAAAGATAAGGGGAAATAAGGGGAAAGGGACTGAGAGATATAGAAAAAAGAGAAATAGTGAGAGGGGGATGGCAAAAGAGAGAGAACAGAATAGAATGAGCGGAAATAGTTATGAATAGAAAGATGAGAATGAGGGATGAGCAGAGAGCTGAAAGGCGTGGAAATGGGAGGGCAAGAGAGAAAGCAGATGGAGAAATTAGAGCGAGAGAGGGAAGCAACTGGGCAGAAACGCAGACAGAGACACAGGGGAGGGCAGAGGAAGTGTCAGCAATAAAAATTGATATGACAACATACATCATTGTGTCAGCGTATCATTTTACCTGAAGACGCAGGCCCTTCTCTGTGTGTGGGGACAGCTGTTCAACGGTGGGGTTGAGGTGTGTGTCTGTGTGTGGCAGGGAGCTCGGAGGTTTAGACTGGTGCATGAGAGTGCTGAGAAACATAGACAGGCAATAAGAGCATTGTGAAGGAGGAGGAGGCACCAATACTGTATAATGATGATTACTTAAGACCAGTAAGAAAAAGGTTGCTGGTTCAATACACAAATCTGACAAAGTGAAATATTTTGCTGTATGAGTCTAGTAATGGCTAGTATGAGTCATTGTGGATAACAGCTTGTGTTAAATAAATCAAATGTAAATACAACTATTTTGGCCAATTTAGAGGCAGTGCACAGTTTAGTAAGTGTCTGTGAACACACTTTGTGTGTTTATGCGGTCATGTGTCATTACAGACATTTCATTACTGTCTTTGAGAAGAGTAAGTGGAACATGTCTGAACTTAGACATCTGAAACCACTCCTGACAGTCTCAATGGATCATCTACGTTATCACTACACACTTATTTGGTGAATGAGAAATACATATTCTGTAACAATGGTGCCTTGTTGTGTACCTGGCTGATGATGTTGAAGCAACTGTGCACATTCTTCTGCATCAGTCAATCAAATCAAATATCAAATGTTTAAGCACGCTCCAAGAAGAAGCATTAACCTAACTTTAAAAACATGGTAAACCTTTCTTAAAAAATAAAGCAGCTAATTATGTTAAGTTATGCTAATGTGATTGAAAATATTTTACATTTTACCTTCACTTGTTAGGCATTTTGCAGGTGCTGTCAGCCATAGTGTCTAACATATACCAGGATTTATTTAGTAAAAAAAAAAAAAATCCCCTCAAAGATGTTTTTCAATTGAATTGTTCAAGTTATAGGTCACATTAAAAGTGAAAAAAGTTCTGACATAATTTATCTTTGTCAAATTGTTTTACATCACAAAAACCTGGCATTTTTACAGGGGTGTGTAGACATTTTATATCCACTGTATTACATAACTTCTATCGCTTACCCTGCTTCCCCCTTGCGAGTTTTGGATTCAGTCTGGTAACATTTTGGTTAGTCAGATTGTGTGACAACTAGTCTAACTGCTACCTGCCTGCTTTCATCTAATTACTAACCAGTAAAGAAGCCTGTTAAGTTCAAGTAATATTTAAAATTTGAATTTGATAGGCTGATACAAAAGAATTGTTAGGGTTCATTTAACCTGGGAGGAGTTGCTTAACCATCAGTCTGTAAGGCAGAAGTGCTTCCCAGGCACTTTTGTCATTTCTGCTTTTGGACGCCAGTCTCTTCAGCTATTATTCCACTCCCTTTTACTCTGTCAATGACAAAGGGTACAAGAATTGAGTATAGCTGACTGACACATGCAACTAGGTTTGTATTTTTTTCCTTTACAGACAAATTAGCTAAATAACAACTCAATAATACGATACAATAAAGAGACAAAAAGCATATATTTACAAAATTCATAGAAAGAGTCCACAGAATGGGTCTTCCCATTCAAGTCAATGATGGTAATTTAAGTGAACAGGCAGCTATTGTGAGTGTACCCTTGAGTTTACGATATAACCAGGTTTTGAAGATTCAAGCCTTTCTATAGATTCCATTTCTATGACTACAGTTAGTGTTCAATATATAATATTGCAAACACAAAATGCGTCTATTGGATTGATCGCCAGACTAGGTGTCTCAGCTCTTTTACTCACACAATCAGGCTATCAACGCACCACACATTACTCATGACAGGCTTATGCATAATTTGATGGAGTGTCACTCCTATTGGAGGCTGGAGTGATTCTACAGGCCCTACGCCAAAAAGAAACCTGATATCGAACCATGAGGTGAAGAGAAGGAAATCAAAGCCGGGACACAGTCTGTCGTACAATTGACATACCAATCTGAGACCACACTTGTGCTACCCACCCAATTCCATAGTATGTGTTGTTTATTAAATTACAACCATGAGTGGCACAAAAGTAAATTAAGTCAATGTTATTTTCAGGTTATCTGCTGATCGAGAGGGTTTACTGTGCGTCTTTCCAATCCAATGAAATACTTTGACCGTGAGATGCTAACCAGCTGGCGTTGTCCTTGGTGTGCTGTCCTTTAAGGTTCACCACAGCAAACATTAGTTCTCTCTTCACAGAATAAGACATGAATTATGTTCCTCTCTCTACTTCACAACCTGCATCAGAACTTGCCTGCTCATTATTCCTTCCAGCAGAAACAAGAACAGTTTAAAAATGTATTCGATACTTGCATTAATATCAATTAACTCAACATTCATCAGTAGCCAATCATTTCTCCTGGAGTTTGTCTCCATGCGCAGGTGTCTGCTACAAATTGGAGACTAATTGATAAGAGCATGGACATCTAATTAGAGACAGATGGATAGGCTCAATTGGAGTGAATTCTGGTCTCAGCGATAGATGACTATGACTCCTGTGTCTGAAAAGCCCACAAATAAACTTGACAAAATCAACGTGCCCTTTTCCAATAGCACATGCAAACTTTAAGGAGAGGGAACTTCCAATGTTGCATGAATAAGAGATAAAGCCACAAGCCTTTAAGGACGTTTTTTGAAATGTAGTTAATGCAACACTTAGGGTGACGGTAGATTTTTTGACTTTGTCATTGTATAAAACAAAAGGCGACTAAACACTCAACAAAAGCCGGTTTCTGTCCTCAGCTGTCCAACAGTGCCCTTGTCATGTGACACGGGCCAGATGCGGCTAACTCATTTTTGTTGTTGTTACAATCTACATTAACTGACAAGTGAGGACACACTTTCTTGTCCTATTTTTTCAGAGATTAAAAAACATCACACCCCAGTTAAATGTGGTATAACTCAGAACTCGACAAACTGTTGGTTTAGAGTAGCATGAAGACCACACAAAAGATCTCACATGAAACCAATTATTATTCCTTCTAGCATCTCAGTCTGACCAATACGAGATACACACGCTCAAAGACCAGGCAATTTAATCCAATGGGATTCTCCATTGATGTGTTTCTCAAGGGGCCAAACATAAAAAAATATGAAATCACTATAAAGAGCTTCACACAGCTTCCCTGTTTTCTGACTTCAAACACTTAGAGAACACAATCGCAGCTTATAAGGCAGCGTTTTAAATAGGTTTCCATTGAGGAGAGTGATGTGTAATGTCTGTGTGAGCTGATCCTATTTTCACTCTCTCCAGGGTTATGGTACACATTTTAAAGTATAATTCCTCTGTTGCAATCTGCATGGTGCCTGTAGAGTCAACAGACTACTTGAGGAGTCAACATTTAATATTTTTTTACATTTACACCACACTTCAATGTCCCTTTATAACTCACTTGTTACGCTAGGGATGTACGTTTGATTCCCAAAAATAAGTGTGCACTAGATAAGACTGTCTACTAAATCAGTGGTTCTTAAGACTCTTTTGGGGACCCCCAGCCGTTCCATATTATGTGCCTTTGGAAAGTGTTATGGACATCATTTATAATGTATTTAATTTATTTTTTGCAGTCAATCCACACACAACACCCAATCATGAAGAAGCTGAAATATCCTTTGTAAATATTCAGACCCATGATTCAGTTATTTTGAGAAGCACATTTGGCAGCCAGGGCAGCAACAAGCTTTGCACACTCAGATTTGGGCTGTTTCAACCATTCTTCCCTTCCTGTACATCCTCTTTAGATCTGTTAGATTGGCTGGAGAGTGTTGGTGAACTGTGATCTACAGGTCTCCCCACAGATTCAATGGGGTTGAGATCTGGGCTTTTGCTGGGGCACTAAAGGACATTCACAAACCTTTCATTTCATGTCTTTCTGGTCATTGTCATGCTGAAAGATGAATCTTTTGTTCCGGTCTAAGGTCCTCTGCAGTCTGAATAAGGTTTTCATTAACAGCATTTCTGTATTTCGCTACGTTCATCCTACCTTCAATCCCGACCAGTCTCCCAGGCTCCCAGCCCCATAGCATAGTGCTCCTACCACCATGCCTTTCTGTAAGGATGGTATTGGCCCAGGGATGAGCGACTGCTGCAGTACGGTGTTTTTTCTCATCGGACCAGAGAATCTTTTTCGCCATGTTCTTTGAGTTGATTTGTGAATGGGGCAAGCCTTTAAGTGTTGTTTGGCAAACTCCGGGCAGTAGGCACGCTGGCATTACAGTAGGCATGCTGGCATGTCCTATTACTTAGAATCGGCATTCATCGAGCCTCTACCATAATGCCTGCTTGGTGGAAAGGGGCAGTGATGGTTGTCTTTCTGGCGGGTTCTCCCACCTTTGCAGTGGAACTCTGAAGTTCTGTTAGTGTGGCCATTGTGTTCTGGGTCATCTTCCAAACCAAGGACATTTATGTTTGATTACTTAGTATGGCCGGTTGGAATTGGTGGTTTCCAACTTCCCCCATTTCAAAGTGGAGCCCACTGTACTCTTGGAAACTTTCTATACAGACACTTTTTATAACTTTCCCCAGATCTATGAATCAACAATTCTCAGAGGTCTGCAGTGAATTATTAGGCCTTCCTGGCTTGGTCATTGGCTCTGACTTGTGAATCAATCAATCAAATTTATTTTATAAAGCCCTTGTTACCTCAGGAGTAGTCCAGTGGATTTACACAACACCCAGCCTGAAACCAAAAAGAGCAAGACGAAACTTATGAAGAAACCTAGAAAGGAACCAGGCACTGGGGATGGCCAGTTCTCTTCCGGCTGTGCCATGTGAGCATTTTAAGAGTGCAAATTGTAATATATAATAAATGCACATCTGGGCTGTGTCCAGAGTCTGTAAAAGATTGGGGGGAGGAATGGTCAGTGGAGTGGCAGCCAAAACTGTTAGGTATCATCAGATACTTGATCTGCAACACAACCAGGAGGAATTTGGACAAGGATAATAAGTCTTTTGAGCCTGGTAAGCGTGAGGTATAGTCCGAGGACTCAGCCCAAGTTAAAACAGAGCAGAATAAAGTGTGTTCCTCAGATTTGCAAATGAGACCCTACTCCCCTGGCACAATAAAATAGTAAACCCTTGGGGCTACATGTTTGGTAACCCTATGCAGAGGTTTTGAAGAAGACCTGTTTTGTTCCAATACAAAAATTGCTAGAGTATATCCCCAGATACTGAACTGCAACTAACACCAACATCTCCATGATAATTTTGTTACATTATGAACATAAGATATTTCAGTTTTTTATTTGAAATAAATTGGCACAATTTATTTCCGGGGACCGTGTGTGGATTGAAGAAAAAAAATCTAAGGAATTGTAAGTCCATAACAAATGTGGAAAACGTGAAGGAGTCTGAATATTTCACGAAGGAAGTGTATTAGGTGTAGTCCAGGGCTAGCACGCCAGAATCCACTTACTTGCAATAAACAAGCCCCCATTTGGTTGTTGCCCTGAGTTAGTGCAGGACAACAACCACAATGAGGGACATCTGGGGTCCCCTGGAGAGTTTTGAGTACCACTGTGCAAAATGGCAAAATATAAAGTCTCAACAGGATTAATACCCTAAAAAATCCTAGGTCTATCCAGAAAAAACTGCTAAGACATAATGCAGTACCTAAGATTCATTTCATCTTATTGCCTTGCTGCTTCAACTGTTTTGGCAGCAATTCAAATACAAAATGTTGGACCCAAAGTGGTGATGGACAACAGAAAGAGAAATCTGGATACCAATGACTAAATGTTCATTCAATTTACCGACATATATATGCTTGGAGGCAGTCATGTCTGCTCTAGCAAAAGTATTAATTAACCTTGCACATCAGAGATTTGGGCTCATGTCAAACATCAATTAGTCAAGGCTGAATCGTATACCCGTTTACATTCTTGGCAGAAAAAAAGCATGATTTATATGTTTTATCCACCCCTCTATAAACGGGTGCAAATCCAAGTTAGAACTATTTTCAGTACAACACGCAGCACCTGCTCTTCCAGAGTAGTTCTGTAGCCACTGCAACATTGTCATCTGTCAGAACTGTATTCCACTGGAGAGCGTGCATGTGGTTGGTTGTCACAGCGAATCTGACAGCGACTTTGATGGGGCTGACACCAGTTGACCAGATTAGAAAGACTGGCCTTTCTCTGATGGTTCAGCTTCTCTTAACACTTCATTAGATTGACATTCACTGCTGAAAGTGGCAACTCGCCAGCAACCGTACAACAAGAGACAAAATTCACAGATAGGATGTATCGTATTCGGTATTGGCTGACCCTAAATAATTCATACTTCAGTCTGCATACTGCTAAAATGTATTGTCAGATATTTTTATATTTTATACAAAGGCATTTAACAAAATGGGGGAATATACCTTCCTGCCACCCATGAATGTGTCATGCAATGTTTTTATTTTAATTATCTGGCTTCTGACAATTTATTAAAGAAGTCGAATTAGAGTGTGTGAATTTGTAAGATGATTTTGTTCTAGTACACAGAGGAACATGCTCCTACACGTGTTTCTTCTCCTATTGTTTTATGATTGATAGATAGTAATATTGTTGATTGTAATATTGTTCTTTTAATCAATGTAATATGAAATCAGAAAATGCCCTAAAAAAATTACACATTTATTTGGACATCTCCATTTCAATTATACACAAAATAAAATAGGTTATCAAGAGGTAACAACATACAGTGCCATGCATGTATAATCATGACCTTGACCAATTCTTTCACTAAACTGAATTACAAATGTGATTTTTAACCCATGTTCTGTTTGAAATTTTAACACACACTAAAAATAAAAAATATAATGTTGAAGTATCATTGGCCAGGCTGTAAATGTAAAGCAAAATAAATAAAGAGCCTTCGACAGACATTAGACATAATAAAGTACAAATGTATAGAATTTGAAAAAGGGTATTAAATAATATACAAATGTTTGGATGTATGAGATATACACAGTTGGATTAATAATCAGTAAGCAGAAGCGTCATCACACCACCCAGGCACAGTCAAGAAAAGGCTGTCCCTCAAAACTTAGTGCTCAAGAAGGATACTTGAGAGAAACCACAGAGGCCAACAATCACTATGAAGGAGCGTTCAATGGCTGGGAGTGGAGTAATAGTGTTCTGGTCAACTACATTAAGAGCTGGGCATGAAAATGATGTGTACTGGAAGGTGACTAGAAAGAAGCAATTAACCAAACTGTACCATCTAAAAGCATGGGTGTGACCCATATGTGAAGTGGTAAATGCAAATATAACACTGCACATTCCTCAGGACACTACCCCTATAGTGAAGTACGGTGGTGGCCGCATCAAGTTTCACATCAGCTGGGACCTGGCATCTCCTTCAAATTGAACCAAGAATGAATAGAGTAAACATTTGGATAAAATACTGTAATAAAACCTGCTGCAGTCTCTTAATAAACTGAAGCTTGGGAGGACATTCACCTATTAGAAGTATGATGCCAAGCATAAGACAAATATAACATTGGTGTCAAAGCACTGATCTCAATCCCAAAGTGTGATGCGATTTATAAGTGTTGGTTCACAAGTGTTGTCCAAACAACCTGGAGCAAATTTGCCAAGAAGAATGGGCTAATATCACTCTGACACCGTCTGCAAAGCTAGTTCATACATACCAAAATACATTAGGTTTTTGCAGCAAAAAAGTAGTTATACTAAATACAAAACATTTGAAATTCTGTGAAATTCAACAATTGGTCAGGGTTAGAATACTTTTGCAAGGCAATACACATACAGTATTCCATACAGTACATTCTCTCCTGACACAAAATCTTTACTACATTACTCTTCCTTAAACTAAACCTGAATATATTCATGACATCAGAGTTTAGGGTCAGGTGTTCACAAGGTTACTAGCATCACAACTCCTCTTCCTCTTCAATCCCACATTCTCTTCATCTGGGCTGTCATTGTAACCATCAGTGTAACCCATCAGTGTCTCTGTCCGTTTGTCCTTTGAGGGGAAGGCCTGGCTGGGCCCAAGCACCTGTCTGATGGTCATGTTTACCCGGGAGGTCTGGATGTACCTGAAGCACACGGCCCAGTCCTCCTTTGCCACTGACTGGATCAGAGTGGCCTCTCCCTGTATAAGATCCTGGATGACCCCCTGGTCTGACAGTGAACCTAGGCCCTCAGCCGCAAGAGAGGGGTGTAAGGAATCTCCTTCTGGGGCGGGGACGATACGAGGCACGGCGTGATAGAGGAGGCGGCTGTGTCCTGACATTACCATGACGTCACCGCTGTGCATGTACATGGCAGTGGGCGGGTCTTCCCTCCGTGTTCCACCGAGTAGAAAGATGGCCGATTGACCAAAACTGCCGACAAACCCCCAAAAGAATAAGACAGCAATAACCAGACAAAAACGACGGCAACGAGAAACTAACTGCGTGGCATTCTCATGCAAATCAATGCATAATGGAAGTCCATAGAAAAGCACATATATCATTGACTGCCAGTGGGTAATATAGGTTGAATTAAGCTGACAATATCAAAGTGTATCCGTGAAAACAAACACTGAAAGCATTGGTTGAATGTTTGGTAGATAAAAATCACTCCTCTCACCTGAATGAAAGCAGGGGTTGAGTGTGGTCCAATTCCGACTCATCCACATGGATCCCGAGTGAGGAATCAGAACGGTAGTAGTTGAGGATTCCAGCCTCTGCCTTGAATCCAGGAAATCGGCAGGCAGCGGCTACATGACCAGATAATGACTGGAGATCAGATGGGAACGGAGTGTGGTGATCCGCTGAGTATGTCTGTAACAGAAGGTAGGGGGAAAATCCTTAAGCAGCGTATTCATTTTATTTCCATTCCTTCTGTAGGAACCCAAAAATGGCAATTCTGCACATATCGTCTGTGTTGCACAAACATTTTAGCAGTCTGTGTTGTGTGGCAACTTTCTCCAAGTCTTTTCAGGGACTTGGAGATCAATAAGACAGTTACTGTAAGACCAGCTATTTGATCCTTGATCTGCTTTTACTTTTACATAACTATTAAGAAAAAGCCCCAAAACGCTTCGTAAAAGATTATTTAGATTAATTGTACAATTGGGTTGCACATGGTACAACAAACAGTGCAAAAAATCCCAAAAAGGAATTCTGAAAGAATGAAAGTGTCAAAACTATTTAAATGTGTCTTTCTGTTACAACCGCATTGTAATAGTAATGACAACTTCAGATTTTTCTTTTAGACTTTGAGGAAATGCAGAACAGAGGACATTGGCCTAAGGAATTGCCCTAAGTGAAAATATTTATTTGTGTTCTCTCTATTCATGGTTAGCGCTTTGGCCTGTCTCTCATCCCAGATAGTGTTGCGGGCCTGTTGCTCTTTCTGGTCAGCGTTGTGGGCCTGTCTCACCCTGGTTAGCGTTGGGGGCATGGCCCTTTGTGTCTGACTTCAGCCATACATGAGTAATCACAAGATAATCACTGTTGCTCTTCTCAAAACACCAGAAATAGCCGCTAGCTAGCCCCCTTGCTAGTTGCCGAGCCAGCTACCACACCTCAAGCCACAATTAGGCAGGGGAGGAAGCAAGGGATGGGAAGGTGAGAAGGGTAGACCAGCCACAGACCCCTGCTTAAAATGCAGCGATTGTTGTCAGACATTTGGCACTGTCGGAAGCCAGGATTGGAGCTAATGAATCCGGTGTGCAACTCCTGGCTCTTTTAATGGGACAGAGGACTAAACACATTGGACGTCATTAGCATATAAACGAGACAGGCAGGCTTCATGCCTGCACAATTACAGATGAACTGTCTTGAAAAGAGCAAACAATGCTAATAAGAGCCAATTGCCAAAGGCCTCTGTGATCTTGAGCACACGCAGAACCAAACAGCTCAATGCATCCAAATTCCTCTTTAATAATTCATACAGTCCACACAGCTACTCATAGATGTTCAGTTTTAAGTGATGATTAGGAATCTATTTTATGTTATTGTAATATAATTGTGGTGGCTAGATGGCATAATGAACGAGTGACAGTGCAACAACATTTTAGACTCTATTTATTCTCAGTGGCACAGAGTGCAGGGGAAAGCTGACATCCTGGTCATTGGACTAGCAAAGCAGGCAATCCTTCCCAATTCTGCATCCTCATCTCCACACTGCAGTACTTTGAAATCTTTCATCCCTGTATCATCAAGGCAGTCAATGCTGAGATCACCAGTGGATGTGTCCTATTCCTGCATGTAGGTCACCACCGACACATCACCAGAACACATGTACAACCACTGACACCCGACAAAGCAGACACTGGGAATTTTGCAAAGACTCTAAAGGAAGCAGAACAAACGCACCCACTCCCCACTGTGCAGAATCATCGTAAAGACACATACCAGAACACTATCAGCACAGCAAGACGCCTGTCAGTGCAACAGGTGCTACTCGGACCCGGACCCGTGTACTCAGGATAGGATTCGGGCGCTCTAGCAAGAAGGCTTAAACCCATGGGCCTTAGCGTTTGTCACTAGAGTGCCTCTTAAGGCTTCCGGCAGTGAGGTTTTCACTCATTGTACAGCACAAACTGGCCTCTGTTACACCAGACCACCTCACCACAGAGATACCCATACCAGACCAACTTTGATATGATACCAGAGAAATGACACGATTCTTGAATCCCATTTGGATGCCACTGCAAAAATAATCTAAAATGATCATTAACCCTTTAGACCAGTGTTTCCCAATCCTGGTCCTCAGGACCCAAAGGGGAGCACGTTTTAGTTTTTGCACAAGCACTCACACGTCGTATGCAAAGCCCTTTGTTAACTACCTCCACTCCTGGCATTTTCCAGTTTTTTTCCAGTTTATTGAAATTCACACAGTTCTAATGTACTCTGAAAATAAATTACAGAACAAATAAACATTGAGACAAAATGGATTGGAACTGTGGTTTAACAAAATGTTATCTTCATCTTTGACTCATCAATGTTCCAATCTTCTGTAGACATAACAGACACATTTGTGGCACATTTTCTGCAAAAGAAAGCATATATTGTTCAGCAGGTTCTTCCCAACACTGTTGCAGAGGTTCCCCCAATGTGTTGCATTTGTAGATTGCTTTGCTTTCACCCATCTGCCCAGTTCATCCCAAACCAGCTCGATGGGTTTAAAGTCTGGAGACTCTGCCGGCCATTCCATGATTTGAAGCCTACCGTCTTGTACTTTTCTTCCAAGGTAATTCTGACATACCCTGGAGGTATGTTATGGTTCATCATCTTGCTGTAGGATGAACCCCTGACCAACTCAGTGAACACCGGAGAGTATTGCATGGCCAGGAAAATGCTGTGGTAGCCGCTTTGGTTCAGGGTGCCACTTACTCTGTTCAAGTTGCCAGCTCTGGATCAAGCAAAAGAACCCCTCCTTCTTCAGGTTTGAGAGTAGGCGTCACATTTTGCCTACTCAGTGGCATAGAAAAACCCTGCTGTTGTCCTGTAGTCACACAATCTCTTCCAACACTGCTCTTATCCAGACTGAGGGTTTGAAGGTAATCGACAAACGTTGAGACACATGCAGAAATTGTAAGCAATAACTTTCAAGGCTTAATTTACTTCCATTGCTGTAGAACAGCTGTAAGTAAGCAGCTGTTCTACAGCAATTTCAGAGCCTTTTTAGACTTTGAAAAGTACTTTATTTTTTTGTTTTTGGTAACCTTTCAAGTGATTAATATGTAACTTTTAATGCTCACCTTTTTACCATTTCCGGTTTTACACAGGACTTGAACTAGATACATTTCAATAAAAAATTGAGAAGTGAGTGTTCTAAAACTTTAGACCGGCAGTGTACATTCCAGCTTGGAAAGTATATAGTCAGTTGCATGACAATCAATAATTCTTCAAGAGTACTTTGAGTCAATACAGAAAAAGATAGATATACTCCATGTTATTTATACTTTGAAACATTTATCAAGTATATTCTTTTCTACTGTGGCATCACTGACAATGCTCATGTGAATGCCATAATGAGACAGAGGTGCAATCTACCAAGATGCAGTTTATAATACCTTAGTGTCCCAGTTGTAGTGGTAACCAAGTGTCACCCATCGAAGCTTCTCCAGCAGTGTCTTGGGCTCCCTGATCCTAGAGGCAGGTTTACTGTGGGCAATCAAACAAACATAAAAATATGATATTAACTGCAACGATGGGAACTAATATGGAAAGTCCATGTAGTCCATCGATTTGTTAATAATGATGCCGGTTGTGGAGATCCGACAGCTCGTGTCTAGGAGGACAGGAGGCGTTGGAAAAATGTATGATAGCCACATTGACTTGAGGCCTCATAAAGCGTGCAAGCAGCCCAAACCATGCGTGGGATAATATCTACGTAAAGTGTGGGATTTATCCAGATGATCTTTCCTTAAAAACGTTTGTACATTTATGTAAATCCATAAGCATGCGTATACACCATGTCAAGAAGTGGAATAAGGGAACTGCTTCTCAAAAGTAGATAAGTTCATATGGAAAATATATTTCTTTTGAAAATAAAAATAAATAATGTTTTGATTTAAATATATTTCCACTATCTTTTTTGCATCTTCCACAATTTATTTTGGGTCATTATCTCTTTGGCATCACATGGCATTGCCAGTGGTTGCAAAAGAGAGATTGGACTAGATATCCAGTACATCTCAATCAAATAAGGTGCAGAATCAAACTACAGAGGAAAGCAATCTTCCCATATCTTGAAGAAAATACATTTGTTTCTGGAGTGAAAGAAAGCAAATGCAGGGGTTACAATGTCATTTCCAAGCAATTCAAAGTATATCATTCCCCTCTACGACATCTACAAATGCAGAAATGTCCAGACCACTTGTCCAGACCAATCTACATAGGACAGGCCCACCGAAATCAGGCCAAGAGCTAACCTAAAGTTTCTCATAGAAGTCTATGAACTCCAGGCTACTGAATAAAGGTATAATTTACAGTTTGTACAGACTGTGTTAATATACAAATTACTTAACCAGGCAGACCTAAGTCAGCGGAGAACCAATTCATTTTTTTAAGGAACACATGATCAGAACCATACAACTGCAATACAAAAGAAATCAAAAGTTACACATCAAAAGTTGCACAAAATGTTAAACATTCACAAGTTGCCACTCACAACACCCAAAATGTGCTTAGTGGCAAAAAGGATTAGACGGTACATTGCTCAACAGCTGGTGTAGTTGGTAAATCAACCCGGTTTGATTTGCCATCCGCAACAAGGTGCTGGTATTTTCTTTGTCTTGTCCTGTGAAATACAGCCACTGTTTGGATTGGACTAAGGTTACCCCGGATCAAGATTTATATTGGTCCACCCGAGATTCGACTGACCTCACTGACTATTTGAAATTGACATTTTCTTTCATTAAGCCCATGAGTCATACATATATGTACATGGAGGATATTTGAAAAGTACAACTTAAAACCCCTGACTGACATTTATCACATATAATGTACATGGGACATTTCCATTCCCGAATATCATATCTTTGTTGTGACAGAATATTATTTTCTTCACATAGATAATCACTACAAAATTCTGTCAAATTGCATTAGTGGGAGGAGAGCAATATAAGCAGATGACGCTGCATTTTGAACGAGAGAGTTGCATACATAGAGAGCCAGTTCAACAATTATTTCAAGTGGTTTATGAGCTAAGACAAATGTTCCCCTTTCCTATATAATTTTTTTAATTATACTAAACAAATAACTAACTAAAGAGAAGTATTAACAACATAACCAGAAATATAAAAACGTTTGCCCTGATTTTGCTGAATTCTGAACGGCTACAACAACTACCATGTTGTATTTGAGAAGTTAAATCCAAATTAGTACAAATGTAAAAATATAATCATAATAGATCCTTTCATATCTTCCTGCTTCACTTCCGTTCCAATCAATCAATGTATAACAACAATAACAGAATTTGTTTTTTTATGCTAAATTAATAGTGGTCATTCAGCATCAAAAACAATTCAATGTGACTCAACAATTGAGCAAGTAAGCTGAAGATTCTCAAAGTCGTCCATTTACCGAAGCACGTCTGCACTCTTCCCCCAGATGTCTTGCGTGTCCGTGGGTGCCATATGCATGTCCAGGTTACACACATTGGGTTTCTGTGGGTAGGTCTTCAGACACTGCTTCACCCAGTGCTGCTGGGAGCCTGGCATAAACGGGTTGGAGATGAACATAAACCCTAAGGAGTAAAACACAGGTATTATTCAAATGAAAAAAGAAAGGCATGAGGAAAATATCAATTGCTTCATGTAGTTTCCCTTTGTCCCCTTGCCTTGCTTCTCCATGGGACCTCATCCATTATTTCTGAGGAGATAATGAGAGAGGGCACATGGAATCAGGGAAATTGAACTCAATTTCTCCCATAGTCAGCGTAGAGCCAGAAAGTTATATATAAGCTGCAAATTGACCATCTTCCATTGCTCTTCTGTTAAAACAGAACACTGTTACAAAACCATGCATGATTAACAGAAACATGTTGGTTTGGGTATGAAATCTTAAACATATCTTGTTCAGAAGGGAGCTCCAGTTCTAAGTGTTTTTAAAAGTATCAGACCTAATTCATCATAGTTGACTACATCTGTTTTGAAATGATACAGAACAAATATGTATAGATACAGAACACACATAGATGTTCATTTACTATAGACTCTACATGACAAAAGAAACATGTATCCCGGCCTATATACTGGAAACCATTGTAGAGCCGTTATTATCCCCTCCAAATGCCATAATAGGTAGTGGATCTGTCTTTGGATCCAAACGTGATGGGTTCACAATGCTGTGCTGGAATGATAGAAATGTTTTGTGTAGTGCACATCCATGTTTATAAAAGAGCCATGGCAGAAAATTATTCTCTAAATATATTTGGACATTCATGGTGTGACAGAATGGATATATTTAGTTGGGCGATATAAGCACAGAGTGGATAAAGATGGCTGGGGTCAAAGTGGAAAGTCAGAGGGGGGAAATCAACCAAAGTCAAAATGTTTATTGACTACAAGATCTGTTGATGTGAGTGTTAATTCCTCTACAAATCCAAATACACTTGCCAGTTGACTTTAGTTAAAATATAATGTGGATACATAACTTTAATGGAACTGAAGCATATTCCCATGAGTGCCAATGAGCCTCACCGTCCAATGCATGTCATTGAAGTGCCCTCGGTAGTAATTAGCTATTAATATGGCTCTGAAGGGGCAGCTACATGTTGATTTGGGATTTAACATTCGTTTTCTGATATGGTGGATAATTATTTGGGATTAAACTTTGGTTCCACAACAGGGGTTTTCCAGAAAAACATTAACAGCAACCCCTGAGACTGGTCATGGCAGAGCGTTGGCAGCTGGTTATTTGCATAACCGTGGCATTGTTGAATCGCACAGCTCAGCCTCCCACCGCACAGATCACTTGTCGACGCTCCACATCCATTGGGCATGAATGATAGCAGCATTTCCACAACGTGGCCACAGTGCGTGTTTAATGGCTTTAATCACCTCGCTTGACTCACCCGGATAACCTTGCAGCCCGAACGCCCTCCAGTCTCTAACAGGGCGAAGGCCCGCCCTCCTGGCCTCGTCATCACTCACTGCAGCTGGGTTTAGGTCAGTGGTTAAGACCTATAAATTGTCACATTTAGATCAATCATACGGTCTGAGGCGTTTGAAGATTACACAAAATCGCTACGCCAGCCGCAGCTAAAGTTGCTTGTTTGTAGGTCTGTCAAGGATATATTTACGTCTTGAATGTAGAATGTATGAATAAGGTTTTGATATTAAAAGGCAAATATTTGCCAAAGGTTGCCAGCTGATTGTGTACTTCATGCAAGGTACTGCCATGTATGTTAATTGTATATGTGTCGGCCATGTGTGACGGTTAAACGTAAACAGTTAGGATAGCTTGAGGAGAGAAGGGGAGTTACATGTTCAACAACATTCGTTGTAAGTTATAATGGAATACCTCACCTTCTCATCTTTCACAACTTTTGAAAAGTCAATTACATCGCTAAAATCAGGTGCAGGACTTCTACGTTTGTAGTACTTGAACAACTTCCTAAATGCGTCTTCCCCATGCTCCCCAATGGTGGCCGCCATCTTTGCCATCACTAATGACCTTTCAACTTTATTAAAGAAAATCAAACCAGAGCAATTTGTAGATTTATGATCAATCAATAAAAATGTATTTCATATGTAAAATACAGCGGTTATTTTGTCTACTTAGTTAATATATAAAAAAATTGAAATCTATAGAAAACAAGACCGGCGTGTATCACGTGACTAAGATGCTCAGAGGTTGGTAGCAAGCGTTCCAAGGACGCAACATGGCAACGTCGTCAAAGAAGATTTTCGAGTTGTTTGTTTCTAAAATACCATGGACCCTTTCAAGCAGTAAGCAGGATCATTTTATCAGAAATATAAGTCATTGTAATGTTTGCCTGATATATTGCACATGTGTTACCTTGATACATCATCTTTTGCTAATCATGCTACGTAGCAATTAGTCAAATACATCGTGTGGCTTTGGAAAATATGTCTGATTATTGTACCTTAAGAACTTCCTCAACGCTAGGTACTTAACAACGACTAAAATATGTATTAAGTAGGATTTAGCTGGTAACTATGTGTAACGTTTTGGTTAGCATACATTAGCTACTGCGTTATTTAAACCAGTATTTCACATTGTGTCAATTTCTATTACATTTTCTTAGCTAGCAAACATTTCTGTCTAACTAATGTGGTTTGGCTAATGCATGTCAAAATAGCTAGCTAGCTATTTCCTGCATGTGTACTGTGCTTTTTCTATTTCTCTTTGAACTGAACTTGTTTCTATTGAATCTTTAATTTGAGCAATGTTCTTGTTTGGACCAAAGCAAATGTCTCTTTGACAAAGCAGACGAGTCCATTAAAACCTATCAAATTACGCAATCACATCAAACCATACAATTAAAATGTGTATATGTCATTGTTGCCTTTCAGAGGAGATGAGGGAGTACTTTGGCCAATTTGGTCAAGTGAAGAAATGCCTCCTACCCTTTGTAAGTCCACACAGGCCTCCACAGATTTCTGAACGTCTCATTTTATCATAAATGTGTTTGGTATTTACCTCAACTGTTTGTTCTTTTGCTTAAGCTATAGCTACTCTGGTATCCAAATATAACCGGCCTCACACTTTTCTCAGTATATTTGATGCGCTTAATTTTCAGCCAATTCACATTGAGGCTGTAATAAAGCAGTCACTTTGTTTACAATGTATATATTCTGACAGGACAAGGAGACTGGCTTCCACAGAGGCTTCTGCTGGGTTGGTTACACGTCTGAGGAAGGCCTGCAAAACGCTCTCCAGAAATACCCTCATACATTGGAGGGATCAACGGTATTGCTTATTAGACTTGATAATGCTAACCCCATTGCCTATGATTTAATGGTGTACAACCAACTGTCCAACAAAAAAGTGATTGTGTTCTTTGTACAGGATGTGTATACATTTTTATTTGGTTTGAAAGCCAATTTGAGAGGTTTTACACAAATGCAAGTTGTCAGGCGATGATTAACAGTGTATCTCATTCTCCCACTGTTTCTTTTCAGCTCCAAGTGCAAAGAAACCGAAAAGTATTTGTGGGGCAGAAGACAAATAAAGAGGTGCTGGAGGAAAGCTAAAGGGGCGTGTGTCTGATTTTTGTATATATGAGGGAATGAATCAAATAAACTACACAAACAATACTAGACCATCAATCAGTTGGATTTTCAGAGTGCGATTTATTTATTGAAAATTCTATTTTTGTCATTCCTGCAAAATGTTCATTTCCCTCTAAATTACTTAAACAGCTCAGATGACAAAGATGATGATGATAATGTCAAGGTGTGTCTGTTTTGTTCTGTCATGACTTGATGGCGTCTGTGAAAACATGCAGCTCTGTAAAAAGAGCGAGCCACACACACTAATTAAATCTGGCATCACACTTCACTATCCAATTCACATAATAATGACTAAGTTACAATTATAGTCCCTTGATATCAAAGTATGGGCAATCATTGATCTTATTTTGACACACACACCAGTCCACTGTTGATAGTAGGAACTATTTAGCAAAGAACAAAAGCAATTTTTTTGTGGGAAAATGGAATACCTGCCAATGCCTCTTTTCTGCTCTTGAACCATCTCTAGTCATTTTGCTGTCTCCTGTGCAATGTAATGTCCACTCTTACTCTTGTCCCCACATCCTCATTCCCCACCTCAGAGGCCAGTGTTGTCTGTGTGCTCAATAAAAGCTGACATTTTCCTTGGGGACACTTGACAACTCTTTGGAAACATGTAAGCCGACTTTCTCCCCTCAAAATCCATTCTAGCTGCTTCAGCTTTCCTCCCACCTTCTCATCTCTGATATGAGCAAGGCTTTCAGTCTCACCAGCTCCAGGAGATTCTTGTCCCATTTCTTCTGTTTTTTTTCTCCAGCATTCTGCCGCTAGCTTATTTTCAACTCTTATTCCTACGCTTGAGCCATTTTTCTTTTTGATGACACCATCTCTTTAACCTAACACTATCCCTTTGAATCAACCTTTGATTGATTTCATTTGGCAGTTTACATAAGTACATTTCTAACATGTAGTGGAAACTAAACAGTTCCTCACTGGAGTTTTTCACAAAACACCTTGGGCCTCCACATATATTAACTTTTTTGTGAACCACAAACTGGCACAGCTAATGCAAGAAGTCTCAAACTTGATAAATTGACTAATTAAATAAGGTTTGGCAGTGTGTGGTTGGAATAAGAAACGTCATGAGAATACCCAAGGAGAAGTTTAGGAATATGTTTCCATTGTGGTCCTTTAAGCGCATGGTACAAAGCATTACATACATACTTGTAGATTAAATTGCATGATTCACTCACCAAACAGCTTCTTATATTCCTTATGGTATACATATTTTAGCTTTAAGTTCTAGTTTTCTACTGAATAGTGTGGAGACACTAGGGGCCAAAGATATTTGCATCCTTGCACTTCCAGTTACAGTTGTCTCAAAAGAAGTGCCCACAAGTCAATATTTCACTGCTAGAATTACAGAATAGTTTTTATTTTCAGATCTAATGTATCCATTTTAATTTAAAAAAAAAAAGAAGAAAAGTTGACATTAGTCTAGACTACATTTTAAGGTACAGCTTTGGGCCTAATTACTGCTATCAGGCACTTCCTATAGCCATGGTTGAGATTTCTCCACATTTGTACTGGCAGTGTGGCCCTATTATCATGTGTGAACTGCTCCCGTTCTCCCAGATTTTAAAAGATGCATTCTCCAAACAACTGTTAGATCTTTCATCAGGTTTTCAATGGGATTTAGATCTGGACCCAATACTGGCCACCTCCGAGCAGTACATTTTTTTCTCTTGAACATTTCCTGGGTGGGTTTTGATGTGTTTGGATTCATTTTACTTCAGTCAGACCCTGCTGCAGAACCCAGTTTGCCACCGGCTTTGAAATAGCCCTCCCAAATGACTTGGTATGCCATGCATACGTTCAATGCTGCAAGTCCCAGAGGCAGCAAAGCAACATGGAAACATCACCGAATCTCCCCCATGTTTGATAGGAAGATGTTCTATTTTTGAAGGCTTCATTTTTTTTCTGTAAACAGATATTGTGTGTTTACCAAAACTCTCATGTGATTCTCCCAGAAGGATTATGGCATGTTCTGGTGTCTTGTCCAATTGCATTTTACATCTCAGCAGTAGGGCCCTCCTGGTTCTACCATAAAACCCCCTTTCATTGAGTTGGAAACAGATGGTGAATTTGAGACTGATGCACGTTGTATCTGAAGGTCAGCTTTGTGGCAGTTGATCTATTTTCTTCATCTACCATTCCAACAAACGTTTGCTGCAGTTTTTTTCAGTCCCATCACTGATTGGCACAGGCCTTCAGTCTGATAATATTGTGTACATTGTACTCTGAAACATTAAGGTTTCTGGTGATAAACTTCTAGCCTAGGGATTGTCCATGCATTGCTAGTCTTGTGTGTGACCCCAGTCCATCTGGTTTTCTTTTCTACATGCCCATTTATGTACATTGACAGAAACAGGAGAATTAGTCTGTTTCACTGTTCAAACTGGTGGAATGATTTTCATATTGTAGGCACCTGCAACTCACAAAGGGTGAGTTCAAAGTAAAGGAGAATCACCTGCTTGAAATCATATTTCTAACTACTTCTAGACATAGACAATAATATTGTCTGGGCCATTTTTATATTTCTGTGTGGAAAAAGCTAACATTTTCCACACAGATGTATATATTTCCAGAAATATATACATCTCTGGAAAAATTAAGAGACCAGTGGTCTCTTAATTTTTTCCAGAGCTGTATGTGGATACCAAAAGATGTTAGCAATATTCTGGAAGAAATTGTGCAATATTTGACAAAAGGGGTGTTAATTCTTTTGGCCAAATCGGCCGTTAAATTCACTTATGCTATCATATAAGAGAATCCAATTATTTGCTATGCATGTTTTCTCTGATTGATTTTTCACTAAACTTCATAGGAATTACCAGAAGAATCTTGCTGACACAGTCTCTTCACTGTTCTCTTCCCAGTCACTGATGTTTTTTGCACCAGTCTGCACTTGCCTCCTTTTCTTTTTTGACCTTTTCCTTTCCTTTCACCAAGTTCTCCTTCCTTTCTGATTCTCCACTTACAGTTACTCCTCCATGACCTTCTTGCTTCTCTTATCTGTTGTTTCCGAGTTATTGTTCTTCTCTCACCTATGCACTTCTAGCTTTGCCCTTTTTAACCCTCTGTCAAAGTCAATCATTTCTTTTTCCTCCTTCACTCATTTTTTTTATTTGCAAGGTTTTTATTGACACTAGGAATCAGAGGGAGAAAGGTGGAGATGGGTATTGAACCCTGGTCTCCAACAGGGAGCCACATATATGGTGGATGAGGTGTCCTCCCTTACTGTGTCAAATAGTTTGTGCCTACAAAAATTATATATATTAGTGATTTGTTTGGAGTGTTACCAGTGGACCACACACATCACCCCTCTTTCAAAGTCAATGAGATATTTTATTTTAGTCAAGATAAACAGAAAAACGTACAACAAGTCCTGTGGGGTGTTTTGACTATGATCCTAAGGTGGGATAATGGGAAGTTAATTATGTGCCTATGTGTAATTGCCTGCTTTTAATATACACCTCATTGACCAAAGTGTTTATCTTGGCATTTGCCTTTTGTGAATAGGTTTGGTAGAGCTGGTCAATAATAATCCCTACTTGGTGAATAGTGTCAGAAACAAACGAAAGCAAGTTCCCTTTATTCAGTTAATTTACAGACTCCAATGTGAAGGAAATTTTTTTTGTTTTGGAATGTAATTTTTGTGAACTCCTAACTGAAGTTGCCACATTCTCTTCCAAGCCTTGCTTCTCCATCTGTAACTCTACAAATAACACTCAAATTAACCTAATTTCATGTAGCTGAGGCCAGGTGAATTCCTGTAAAAAGAAATGATGGTGTTTAACTAGTGTTTTACAACTGCTACTTTTACACAACATATAGTGCATTATTGATTACTTGTGTACCGGGTGGTTTGAATTATGATAGCCTTCTGTATACCCACCCTAATGCATTAAGAATGAAATAATTCCGCAAATGAACTTTAAACAAGGCACACTTTGTTGAAATTCTTTCCAGATGACAACCTCATGAATTTAGTGGAGAGAATGACAAGAGTGTGCAAAACTGTCATCGGTATTTTTGAAGAATCTAAAATATAAATGTATTTTGATTTGTTTTACACTTCTTTAGTTTGTACATTATTGCATGTGTTATGTATGGACATATTATACAATGTCTAAAAAAATTAAAAACTCTTGAATGAGTAGGTGTGTCCAAACGTTTGACGGGTAATGTATATTTATTTGATTTACAGTTTATATATAGACTTAAAGTTTCATCGTGGTGTCTAAATGCAGATAGATGTCAATGTTATTACAGTGGCTACATTGATTCATCAAAAGGCACAAAGAAAGTGACAGTAGAGTGGATTACAATCCACCATGGACTGCTTCTGAGTATGGGACTACTTCAATTTCTTTCATGAAGAAATAAAATGAAAGTCTGTCTCAGTTTTTAACTCCAATGTGTCAAGTGCCTCAACAGTTAATATCGCCAGCCTTGATTTTTCTGAAAAATGAAATGCTTTTTAAACAAACGAAAGAAAACACATTAGTCAAGCACCACACTTGACAAGCCAGGTGGTTTCTGTACTGTCTATTTTTGTGTGAAGATGAGCAGGCAGTTAATTCTTAATTTGCCTCTCTTGGTTGAGAGAGTAAGGTGTTGTTGAAAACCCATTATGATGGTCACTATAGACGCTACGCTCCCACTCTCTCTACTTCATGTCCTCTCATATCTCGTCACAGCCTCTCCCCATCCACTGTCTCTTCCTCCACGAGAAAGCTCAGTTCTCTGCAGGTAGGTGAAGGATGATGGTGTATGGAGAGCAGGGGGAAAATTATGATTTGTTTTGGTGTGTGTATGTAATCTGTAGTAGAGAGATGGGTGTCAGTGTTCATCTGTAACATAAGGGCTCCCTGTCCTAAGAGGATTTGACAGCCTTGTCCATAGGCTCTCCGCTCACCTGCAATGCGTTCTGGATGTCACACGGATTATTGCATCTTTTTGCTATCTTCCACAAACAACCATTGTTATAAGACTGATTGAATTAGATTTCGTTTCAGAGACACATGGTTGGTTTCTCTGACTTCGATTAAGTTGAGTCCAGGACTGAAAACACATTCAATGGCAAATGTCAATTAAGCATGGCTTTTAGTTCAGGACTGTGCATGTGTTTGTGTACCGCATAACTATGTTCTGTAAATTGACTCCTTATGCGTTCCTAAAAAAAGTAGGGATAATCAAAAAAACACAGTAAAAGTTACACTTACAGGAGAAGTCGCTTTGGAGCATCTGCGTCCTTGAAAAGGTGGCACGACTCAAAGCTGCCTACAAGCCATGTCTCAGCCGAGGTAAAAGAAGCCAGCTGAATGCTTGCATGAAGCAAACCACAATTTGAAGGTTGTGTAAATCCCTGTTGAATGCTCACGTTTGTAATCCTCTGCAGCAAGACTCAGCTACAGGCCAGCCCTTGCTAAGAAACGACTGAGTGCAAGAAAATAAGCTACACTCAGCAAAACCCTAATAATTGTACTTGCACAATACCTCGGGAAATAAAAATAAACACTTTTGTGATGTTATTTCATCTTCAGTTTAATTTAAGACCTGGAATAAAAGGGATATTGCACTCAAGGCACCATTCATTAATAGGATAAAGAGCATCAAAGGGCTTTGAACAAATCTTACAATGAGATTGGAACGTAAAAGTTAAGAAGGAGATGAAAATTGACTTAAAAACATTGCTGTTACTCAGCATTAAATGTATGGCCTACAGAGAAAAAAAATGTCTCCCTCTGTCTTCCTGTGTGTATGTCGCACAAGGATATGAACAAAAACTGGTGATTTTTTATATGGTCTATAATCGTTATTTTTACTTAAGGAGTATTTGAAAACAGACTTACCCACACCTTTAAAGGTCAGTTCTCTATAAAAGATATACCTTTGCACTAGCAATTTTTTAAAATTATATTTTGCAATAAAAAATATTATAAACTAACATGTTAGGTACAATTTCCTGACTGTAATCAACAAAATCCCGAACTGGCTTAAAGTTATTTATGACAACAGACAATTCTATTTCCTTCTTTAGAGGAGAAATATAAAAGTTATGAACATTTAATGTGTAATGACGTTGACTCTTCGCTTTAAGAAACCAAGATGTCGCTTGCTTTTTTCGTAATTTTACGTAATATTTATTTGTAGTCCATAAATATTTATCTGTAAAAACATTCTAAGAAATGTTGTCAAAAATACCGTTGATTCATTTGCGGATACAAGTCACTTATATTTCAGGAGATTTCTTTCATAAAATGACAACACAAATCTTATTCATTTCATAAAATTCTAGTAATTGTGGGGCGGTCATGACTTCAACATCCATAATGCCTAGTGCTTCAGCCAATCGAAAACGTAAACAAGCGTTGAGGTCGAAGCACGAAACCGGTTGAATGGCAGTGTGTGTGCTCATTTTGCTGTGATTAAGGTAAAAAACATTTGAACAACATACGTAGTACTGGTTTTCGCCCTCCCGTTACTTATTAATTGTATTTTTTTTACATAACGAGTATGTTTGATGAAACAGTTCTAGCTAGTTTTCCTAATGCACATATACTATTCTCGCATATACCGTAATTCCAACAGTCCAACCACAACCACTGTTCTGCACTATTACATAGACAACGACGACGAACGTTGGCCAACATGAGCATTATAACGGCACTAATAATTTCCGAATGAAACCAAGTACAGTAAGGTACCTATATACTGTATTGTATTTTTTTTCCTCAGTAGAAACGGCCAATGTAGGTGGCCAAGTTTAATTTCAGTCAAGTTTTTGTAATGGCTTTTAGATAAGACTCACATAACTTGTTTTCCCGGAGTTGGGAGTTCTACTTGATGAACAATTTTACAGATGTACTCAGAAGTCAAAATGAGTAGTTGATTGAAAGGACAGGCATATAGGCTTTTGTCCCCACTCAGAACTAATTGATTGATTAGGGTTTTTGTTAGGGAGAAATTCTAACCCTGGTAAGGATGGCCATGTTAAGATTGTGAACATGGTCTCACAATTTAGAAATGACTGAACTTTTATACATAGGCCCCCTTCTTCAGGGCAGCATACATATTGGCTGGCTTGAAAGGTGCTCCTGGTTAGTCGAATGTGCTCTCCACGATGAAGAAAATAAAATGTCTGACAAATTAGGAACATTCTCCAGGGGATAGGAGTGGATGTGAGCCACTGCCATCCACAGAAGACTTCACCAGCAGAACCACAATGAGCTGCAAGCAAGCACGTTTATTTATATAGCACAATTAATACATAGAAGCAATTCAATATGCTTTACAATGGAAAAATATAAAAATAAAATAGCAGAAAAACAAATACTCAAATGAAATCATCATCATCTTCATAATAATAATAAAACATAGAATAATATGTTTTTATATTGTAAGGTGAAGCTGATTAACCATAATGATTTTTACAGCCTTTTTTCTTAATATTTACATAGTTTGCCATTAATTCTAAAGCATACATTCTCCTCTAGGGGTAACAAAATAAGGAGACAAATAAATAGACATAGAGCAATGTTCTCCTCACTGCCATGGGGATTTGATATAGACAAAAGGAAAGTGTGTGTGTCCTACTGGCTTTCTGTCACCACTTCCAGCAGCATCTAGACTCCTGGTATACCAGACCGACCCTGCTTAGCTTCAGAGACAAGCCAGCAGTGGGATGTAGGTTCATCTTTTGCTATATCTTATTGAGAAATGTTTGCTTTTTAGTCTAAAATCACATGGTATGATGTTTTATTGAGGAGCTATGTTTTAAAGCTGTTACATAGCTGTTGCGTTTTTGCCTGTCCTTTCGATATGTGTCTATGTGGTTTGAAACCTATGTAATATCTGTAATTCAACTCTGCATGTTCTATAGACAACTAGTTTGTTGAATGAATGGTATGGAAGATGGTGCTCTTGAATGTACAGAACAAATATCAGCTCACATTTGGAAAATCTTTGGAATGGTTTATATTTAACATTTTCAACTGTATTTTGTTTGAGTATATAACTGTAAAAGACCACTTGACTGACTAGTTCCTTTTATTCTAGTGCCTGCAATGGCTGGCCGTCTACTGAGAGTTTCATCATTTGCTACTGCAGTGGTAGCTTCATCTGGCTTCTACCTGTACAACAAACAACTGGACTTCAATGACCTCAGCCTGATCCGCTTCGGACGTGCTGCAGCTACGGTCAGTACATAACTGCAAACAGAAACACATGCCCTACTGAGGTTTTTCATCTGTTAGCTTCGTCCACAGTTATAAACTACCATAAAAGCGCTGTTTTAATGACTGTTTAGACAACTAAAACACAGCTGCTTGCACATCGCCTTTCTAACTACTGTTTAGAGGTTTGGGGTCAGTTAGACCTTGTTTTTGAAAGAAAAGCATTTATTTTGTCTGCTGAAATATCATCAGATTGATCAGAAATACAGTGTAAACCTTGTTAATGTTGTAAATGGCTATTGTAGCCATGGCATATCTACAGTTAAGCCCAATGTATTCATACCCATGCCAAATATTGAGCTATAGTAAATTTGAATTTGACCAATAGGTTTATTCTGGCTGGAAATTACATAAACAAGTGACACAACACTGTAAGACATTGTGCTGGAGATACAAATGAATAATGTAACTTTTACCAGAAAGGTTCAACATTATTCATACCCCTTGAAATTGTTGCTATTTTCTTTGAAAATGCAGGTTTCTATACCATTTAAATTGGTATTGTAATTTCCATAATGAGAGAGCATTCTAATCACCTATAAATTGAGATCAGCTGAACTGCAGTGGTTCTGTAGTCCGTTACTAGTCAACTGAAAGTCATTGCTAAAAACAAAAATTGTTATGTTATTCATTTGTGTATCCAGCACAATGTCCTACTGTGTTTTGTCACTTGTTTCTGTCATTTACAGCCAGAAGAAACCTATTGGTCCAATACAATTTCCCTATAACAAAAATGTTGGTCTTAACTGTACGTAAGTGTACGAATTAGATTAGATTGAACTTTGTCATTGAAGAGTACAAGAACAGTACAACGAAAGACAGTTAGCATCTATCCAGAAGTGCAAACAGAAGAGGGCAGAACATTTATAGGTATTAAGTATAATATATAGGTATACGGTATAGGTTTAATGTAACTGAGGCCAATTATCAGCAGCCATTAGTCCTGTGTTCCAATGGCAAGTTGTGTTTGCTAATCCAAGGTTATAATGTTAAAAGGATACTGATACTGAAGATCTCGTACGGCACTGCGTACTACTCTCTTCACAGAACAACTCAAACTGTCTCTAACCAGAATAGAATGAGGAGTGGGAGGCCCCGGTGCACAACTGAGCAAGAGGAAAAATACATAAGTGTCTAGTTTGAGAAATGGATGCCTCACTGGTCTTCCAAGTGGCAGCTTCATTAAATAGTACCCACAAAACACCAGTCTCAATGTTAACAGTGAAGGGGTGAGTCAGGGACACTGGTCTTTTAGGCAGAGTTGCAAAGTAAAAGCCATGTCTCAGAATGGCCAATAAAAAGAAACTATTTAGATGGGCAAAAGAACACAGACACTGGACAGAGAAAGATAGGACAAAAAGTGTTTTAGACCGACAAATCTAAGTTTGAGGTGTTTAGATCACTAAGATGAAAATTTTTAAGATGCAGACCAAATGAAAAGATGCTGGAGGAGTGCCAAATCCCATGGTGCTTGATTGGGGCCAATTTCCTCTTACAGCAGGACAATGTCCCAAAGCACAGTTCCAAACTGTCTAAGAACTATTTAGGGAAGAAGTAAGCAGCTGGTATTCAGTCTATAATGGAGTGGCAAGCACAGTCATCATATTTCAAACCTATTGAGCTGTTGTGGGAGCTGCTTGACAGTATTGCATGTAAAAAGTACCCATCAAGCCAATCCAACATGTTTGAGGTGTTTCAGGAAGCATGGGGTGAAATATCTTTAGATTACTTAAACAAATTGACAATTAGAATGTCAAAGGTCTGCAAGGCTGTAATTGCTGCAAACGGAGGAGTATTTGAGAAAAGCAAAGTTTGAAGGGCACAATTTTAATTTGAGGGAACATTAATCTTAACCCTGTTAATATGTGAAATAATTATTTATACAGTTGTTAAGTAAATGACTTTTCAAAGGCCTTAGACTGAGGAAATAGTTTACAACTATTTAACTTCAGTACAGCACTTAAAGGTCACTTCCATGAGGGACAGAAGGAAGTCTATGTAGTCCTTGCTCAGCATCTGGCAGAATCATCTGGCAATAAAGTACCGTCACTGTGAGAATAATTCTAACAAGAAAGTGTGTTCCAGCTAAGAAACGATTAAGGTTTTAGAGACCATGAATCATTGTACAACAACCGGTGGTAGAAAGTTTTATGGATCTGTTAGTCCAAATAAACTGTTTTTGTTTTTAAAGATGCCAGTATGTCAGAAGAAGAGTTGTCGAGAAACACGCTGGTCCCTGTCTGCTGCATTTTGTGTTGCAGGGTGGCTCTGTTCTGGGGTGCATTTTAGCCATCGGTGTGGGCAGACTGGTCATCATTCATGTAATTCTGAATGCTGAGATTTACAAACATATTTTGATTAATCATATTTGGGCAGAGAAATGATTGAGAAGGATGTTTCAGAACAGTAATGACTATAAAGTACTATGCAAATCAGTGTTTAAATAGATAGATAGTTTTTAAGAAAATTCACACGTGGCCTGAAATTTCTGCATAATATTCCTTACTTTAACACATACAGGACAACAGTCTGGTCAGTGTTACAAACTGCATTACTGCTGTCTTCCCTCCAATCTGTGTCAGCATATGTACAGTCAATATGCAGTGTCAACCAACCAGACTTGGGGCTGTGCCTATGGTCAGTAAACAACCACAAGTGTTTTGGAATGAAAATGTCTGTTTTTCCTGTAGACCGCCATCGTCAGCTATGACTACATGTGTTTGAGGAACGTGGAGTATGGAACAGAGGAGTACTGGCAGCTCAAATCGCAGGTAAGGCCACCCACTCTACACCTTGAGTCAGCTACTGGAAACTTGGACATGTGCCTGACTAGCTCTGCATGCACTGTTGGATTGTGGCATTGGCCAAGTGCTATTAGTCAAATACACAATTAACTAGTCAAGACATGGACTTTGAAATGTGTTCAAAATGATGCTTTGTCTGCTACCACAACCCACTGTGGTTTTACAATACCTCTGAAAATCTGGGCAGGTTTCACTGCTATCAAGGACTGATTTAGACCTGAGAAACCAGGTGTATGCCATTCATCATCAGGTACAACAGAAAAGCAGTCGTTCAGACTAAGTATGGTAAGAGGTAAAGACCTGTTTGCCAAGAACCTTTCACCGCAGACTACCATTGCAGCCAACCAGTGAGAGGGGTACAAAGAAACCACAAGAGAGAGGATAAGAGCTGGTGATGCTTTTGGGGGGTTGTGTAGAGTTCAACCCCAATGCTTTGTATGAAATTAGCTTCTATGAATGAAAGAATCAGTTCTTTTTCCCTGCGAGAAAAATCGACACAGAGAGCTGACTTCCACCTCGTTTCTGATGCATTGATGCACATCATAAAGCTTTTTCTGAGGCTGCACTTGATGCTGCTCCGACTCTGATAACTCCTTTGAAGAGATTCTCCCTTTTTTAGCAAATGGTGGAATTACCCGTGTCTAGAGTTTGAATGGGGGGTGTTTTGAATGGAATGGAAGGTCGTTGTGGAGGCCTGAGAGCCTTAGCCTGAGGCGAATGCTGCGTGTGACGGTGTAGCAGTGGAAGGGGATAAATGCTGCCACTTAAAAGGCTCACGTGAACGTGCGCGGTGTCAACGCTTTCGCTTTGCCGCTCCACATACCTGACCCATACAGGACCCCTGTTATTTTCCTCTACGCTACTCTACTCTTTTCTCACGCTCTCTTTGACGCACAACTGCACACTCCTTTTCACTCGCTTGCTCCCCCTGTCACATTGACTCTGTGGCTGCATGCCCCCCGCCATGTCTTCCCGTCGTCCTGTTCATTCTGCAACACGCTGTCTTCCTCTTGCTTACCTCTTCTTTATTTTCTTTCTCCCTGTATTCCTCTCAATTTCAGTTTCAATTTTGCTTTATTGACCTGAAGTTTCACACACCCCATGTTCTCTCTTTCTTGCTCGCAATTATCTTGTCTCTTTCTTTCTCCTTCTTGCTCTTTCTCTTCCCCTCTTGCTCATTCTCTCAGCAGGTATTACAGTGCAGTTTTTAAATCTTCAAAGATATTCTGACCTTTACAATTATTTTGCTGGGAGGCACTGTCGGGGGAGGGTGTGGGGGGGGTGGCACACTCATGTATCCTCATACATGGACATACAGTATGTGATATAATCCATGTTGCCAAAGACACCTCCAAAGGTAAATAAAATAAAAATAGTGGTCAAAGCTAATATGAGTACCTTCCAGCAAATATGGTTTCTGCCATTCCCAGTTTACCTTTAAAATGCCAAATCCTGCTTAAAAGGCAGCCACACTCTGAAAGGTCAAAGTCGCTCACCTTTGCTGTTGCGTGTGTGTGTGTGTGTGTGTGTGTGTGTGTGTGTGTGTGTGCGCGTGTGTGTGCGCATGCGTGCATATGTGCGCCACTAGATGGGTGCGATGAACCCTGAAGAACATGGTTCAACACGAATGCCTGTGTGTGTGTGTGTGTGTGTGTGTGTGTGTGTGTGTGTGCGCACACGGAGGGATACACACATGCAGACGTGCACATACTCACTCACACACCCTCTGGGACCTCTGGTCAAGGCTGGCTACACACTCTGATTACAATTATTCCAGAGAGGAGGTCTGTTGCCTAATTATGATGAAACCATGGCTGTGTGTCTGTCGGTCTGTGTGTGCGTGTGGCATTCTGACTGTTTACCTTCATAATGATGCCCTATAATCTGTCAATATACGAAGCAGAGGAGTATACTGCTAAATTTTACAGTCGTAATGCTCACTTCTGTGATTGCCTGAAATGTCTTCATCCTGTAGCTTTATTTCACGGACAATCGCCCAGAAATAGGAAGATGTTGTATTAACTCAAAGCCTAGCCCTCTACTGTATGTGTGCATGTCGCTGTTCAGCTTTGTAGCTTGTAGATTGTCTCATTTGTACTTTTGTATAGGTTTTTAATTGTGTAGATAGTGTGAACATTTGTACAGCGTGTCAGTTGCATAATATGTGCAATTTCTTAGCTCATGGTGTCATTAGCATACACATTTGTACAGCTCATTTATTCGTGTAGATGAGGTACAATTTTAAAGCTGGTTGATTGTCTAAAGTGTACATTCCTATAGCATGTAGCTTGACATTTGTAGCTTGTGTAGTCAGGAGTGCCCGCTGTTCCAGACATTGCGTTGCTGTGGTGTGTCGTTGAGTTACTGTGCAGTGGGGTGTTGGTGTTCAGGTGTTGTTAGCTCTAGTGTGTCATTGACTCAGATGTTGGGATTCCCAGGTGCTGTGTGTTCACTACTAAGCGGCCTGTGTGAATTTTTAGTTAATGAGCTTGGTTCCACACAGTTAGCCTTCTCTCACTTTACCCACACACACAAACTGTCACTCTACCTTTCTGCTCTCTCTCTTCATCACTCTCTCACTGTCTCTCTGTAGAACAGGGGCCAGCTGCTCTGCGCTCTTGTTGAAGAGGTTTTGTCAACAGCCACTTACCCAAGCCAGCCACTTTGACTCTCTCTGGCAGCAGGCCTCATCAAAGGTTGCATGGAGCACGAGGGCCATTCACTGACAATTACAACCATACACCGCCAGGCAGCCAAGGGATAAGTTGGGGCCACTTGAAGGAACTAGCTATGTATTATTAGTCTTTATTTGGGAGGGGGGGGCAATAGCGACCACTGGGTGGGGGGTGCACGTCTTTGATGTCTTGTATGGGGCAAGAGTTTTTCCTGCTATGCATGTGACATGAATAGGATAGTGTTGGTGCTCTAAGAGGGTGTTTACTGTAGACCTTATAAATATAAGGATAGAGGCAATTAAATGGGGAAGGGATAAAGGACGGTTTCTTAGTGTCAAGTGGGCAGATGCACTGGTTTGATGTCTGGTGAACTGTAAATAGCTTGGCCAACAAGCATCAATGGTTACCTTCGGACAGAGCTGAACCTTATAAGACTGACGACTGTGGGATTTGCAGCTTTGTGTAGGACTGAGTCTGCCTTGGCATGGGCTATGGTCTCACCAACCACAGGAACCGAAAAACCAAAACTCAACAAAAAGATAAGCAGTGGACTGAGAAGTGAAACCTCAGGGTTGTCCTTTTTTCCTTATCCCTCCTTCCATTAGCTCCCTCAAGCATATTCTTTGTTGTATTTGTTTTTTTACAGTGGACATGTCAATTGTCAGCGAAGTGAACAATGGAAATGGCTGTCCCTGTCACTTGTGGGAGAGGGAGAGAGCAAAAACGACATAATGTAATTTAGTCTTCATCTGGGACTCCTGGTAGAGCCTTTAAGCCTTAAGCAGTTTTTACTGCCATGTCACCCCAGCTACACACACAGAGACAGCTTAGGGTCAAAGAATCAGCATAGTCAGCAGTTGCTTGGGAACACGGAAGGAGATATGTTAACACTAGGGGTGAGACTGTAGGGGGAGACAAGCGGGGACTTACTTAAGATGGCCGCCTGGGAATATCAGCGTCACTGCAGGCTCTGGTGGAAAAAGTCTCCTGCCAGTCACGGCTATTTGCTCACACAGGGGCCTTTTACAGGCTATTGATTTGTTGAGTGTCGTGTCTGTCAGACACTGTTTTTAAAGCTCTCTTTCTTTCAGCCATAAACAGTCTTTACTGCCAGGCTATGTATTGTTTTGCAACCACTGTGTACGGGTCTTTCCCCAGTGTGTCTTGAGACAGTGTGTGACCATGTAATCTCACTCCCACGTCTTTTGAGACCCATGTATAGACCAGATACTTTTGGAAGCATTTGTTATAAACAACCAGACTTGCTTACTCTTCAACACACACACACACACACACACACACACACACACAAGTTTGTACAGCTAACTTCATAGGGACCAGAAAATAGAAATTGGATGCTCCCTTGCCCTAATCTTAACCCTTACCCTAACCCTATCCTTAACCTAAGCCTAATCTAACTCTAACTTTAACCTCAATAAAGGAACATTTATGCCTAAACCTTACCTAGTTGTAATGCCTAACCTTAACCCTAAACTTAACCAACAATGTCTGGACCTTAAAGAAACCCAGATTCTGACTCTAAAATGAATTGTGAGTTTGACCCTAAACCTAAAACCTGAGCCAGATATTGACTTTTGCCTCATGGGGACCGGCAAAAGGTCCCCATGAGTTAATTTCTTTCTGGTTTCACTATACACATGGGGACATTTTGTCCCCATGAGTATAGTTAGACATAAAACACGCACGCACGCACGCACACACACACACACACACAAACAAACTTACAGAAAATCGGGTCAGAACAGTAAGTTATTGGCACTCTGAGCTAGTGTGATTACGAGCTGTACACCTGTTGTTAAGGTGATGACAACAACAGTAGTACATAAAACAGCTTGGTGCTACAATATATGTATTATAAGCTATACTCACAGTTTGCAATGATCCTAAGACCAGAAAGGGCAAAGTTACCGAAAAATGTGCCTGGGAAGCAATGCTCCCTCACATGCTGATGTTTAAGCAAATTTGTCTAATCTAAAGCAACTCCACCCATTCTTCTGAATCAGCCAATCATATTGAAATATCAATGTTCCAGTAACTTATAAGCTTCTGGTTTGTTATTAGAAGGCAGTTGTCAGACAGCAGGTTAGCATCTTCAGTATCTAACCAGAGCAAATCATCCCTAGATAGCAAATAGAAATGTTTTTATTTTGTCCCTGTACATAGCAGTTACTTAAAATGACTGAGTCACTATGTATGAGACTGTCTGCAACATACTTAGTGTCCATGTAAAATATTATCTTTTAAAGCAAACTAGCCATCTTTGTATAGCTGGCTTCATATTAGCTGCCTATTTTATTGTTATGGTAAAAGTCTTTGCTCTTAAGCATGTTTTAAGCATTTTACTGTAAAGTGATTTCTCTGGACAGCACCAACAGAAAGTGTCAATCCTCATGCTCTATTCTGACCCAGGTTTTTAGGATGGCCCAATCTACTTGAGCGAAGGCTTTTAATGCATTGTTCTGTTGCAAGATGCCTGTTATGTTCAGCTTCAGACTTTTGACAACTGGCTTTACATTCTCCTCTAGAATAATGTTGTACAATATGGAACTCATGTTTGATTTGGTAATGCCCTGAGGAAGCAACCCCTAACCATATGGCCACCATCTTTATGCTTTATGGTTGGTATGAGTTTCTTTGCGCAGTGTTTTGTTTTTGGCAAACATTACATCTGACATTATGGTGTTGTCCGTGTCTTGATGTTCTTGTTTGAGAACCGAGGCTTCCTCCTTCCTGGCCTCCCATGTAGGAAACGTTTGTGCAGACCCTCTGTGACAGTTTAGTCACACACTTTACACTTGTCCCTAGACTGGTTACAGGGTAATGTCATCAATGTGCCATTTTGTTATTTGGTTGAACTATCCTTTTAAAACCAATTGCTCCTGTAAGCTGCTTCAATTACTAAAACGCAAAAACGAAAATTAAATCACTAATTATGTGGTTACCAGTCCTCATTACTGGATGCTCTAAGAGGATATGAAAAGGTTATGTTTACACTACTTCCAGGGCAAGAGCAAAAACATCGCAGCCCTGTTCACTTTCAATGAAGAGTAGAAAAGTGGGCCAGGGAAATAGTTGGCGATGCAAGCATGTGGTGAAAAGCAAGGACATTTTTCCCATACTTTTAGGGAGATGAGATACATCATTGCAAGTCATTATTACCGCACATTGCTTTTTTTATCGATTCTTTGTCAATGTTGTTTGATGGGACTAGCTTAGCAACGGCGTGACTTAACACAACGACCTGAACCTGATTGGTTGACCGTCCGCTGGTGCGATTGTTATACGTATATACGTATGTGCCTACATTTAAGGCTTTTTAAAAATGGTGCATGAACTAAAAGAGCTTATAGTAGCAGTGATTAGTTTCCCCACTCTCTTTGATGTGACAAGCTAGCCAAGAGATTCCCTCCTGTTTTTTTTTTTCTACTAATATTGGTGATGAAGAGATAATGAATAAACGCATGATTTGAGCACCAAGATAAGTCATTCCCTGTCAATCGTTTGGTCCCATTTGATAAATCATATGGAATTTACATTGACATCAAGAATCTTGAACCAATTTTCATATCCTATGAGGAGGAAAAGCAATTTGATTACCTTTCTAATATTAGGTTAACTGGGATTTGTAATAATATTAAAATAAAATATTAATTTATTATATACTTGAGTGAATACATCTCATAGATTGTATGGACATATTTTTTTTTATTGCAGCCATCATCCATTTAGTTACCTGAGGTTTCTTCATACTGTATGTCTGTACTATTTTCAATGCTACAAGAAAGGCTGCTTTCACGCCTGCAAATGAGCAACTTTTGGCGACTTGCGTGGATATCTGTATTTATGTGTGTCATTTAGATACAGCCTAGCTATGGTTCTCCCACAGCATGTGTGTTGACTGCATGCTCCAAGTGAGAGAAACATCCCGCTTCTGACCTGAGGGATTCTGGTTGAGACAGAGAGAGATACTCGTTTCCTTACGAACTTACTTGCGCGGACACTAGCATGGTTGAGTAGGAACAAATTCCTGCAAATGTTTGGTCTGTTTCTCTTGTGTTTCCTAAATGCAGTGGTCTCTTAATTTTTTCCAGAGCTGTATATGACCATTAGAACATGAAATGCACAGTCCTGCTCCAACCCAGCAGTAGTACACCTTACATCATCTAAGTAATAACCCCAGCTATGAACTGATAAGATGGCTGCCCTAGTTGTTGTCAAGTGATTAATGGCTTTAGGCTGGTAGAGAGTAACCTGACCAAGGACAGACTATATAGTACTGAAGCTCTTCCATTCTCATTATCAGTAGCAATGCCCCATTTTGTAAAGCCTCATTTGTCACTTTGCTTTTAAAAAGTTGTGTCCTTATTTAGAAGTAGGGTGGTATATAGGTGGATTTTGGCCTGTAAAATGACAGTTGGGAAAAGGTCATCAATGTTTCTGTCATGTCCTGGCTATGCCCCTAGCCATCTTTGCGCTGGCTGGGGTCATAGTCAGGACATGGCCAAAAGAGGTGGCTCTAGCCACCTCTATGTGCTTTGGTTTCCCCAATTGGAGGCAGGTGTTCGTTATTGCCTCCAATTGGGGAACCTATTTATGTTGAGTGTTTTACCACAGTGGTGTGGTTTATTTTG